>CM053032.1:143754675-143786774 GCA_028564925.1 Lithobates sylvaticus | reverse complement strand
CAAAAATGATAAAGTGAATAACGCAATTAAACCTTTGTCTGTATAAGCATATAAACGTACGATAACCGTGCGAATAGATAAACAGTTACAATTTATTTATATTGGGAAAGAAACATGATAAAGAAACATTTTAGATTACCCAACATAGTATAGAGATGTTATAAATGCCATGTTGCCAGTGTTTACAAAGATAGTTCTTAGGAGATATTTAAGGCCACATAATGGTTTACAACAGATATACACTGATCAACAAGGTTACCAAAACATATTAAAGTCCTAGGGGAGAGAGGGGGAGAGAGAGAAGAGAGAGAGAGAGAGAGATACATTACATAATAACTCACATGTCCATAGCATCAGGCTAAGAGAAAGCTCCCAGCATCAACTCTTGGTATTTATGTTGTTCCAATAACCCACTCCTACCAATCAAACACCTCATTGGTTCAGAAGTGCATTGTATCCTGATTGGTTACTTTGTTTGGACTAACTCCGTGTCTAAAGTCAACATTCCTGTTAATGACCCCTGGGGATAAGGAGCCATCTATTGTAAGAGAACAAGAGGTATTCAATTAACACCTGGGCACAGTCAATCTATAGAAAGAGGAAAATCCTAGCTTGCCTGTCCTAATATATATATATACATAATACATACATATACATACATACATACATACACATACACATACATATACATACATACATATATACACATACACATACATATACACACACACACACACACACACACACATATACATATATATACACATACATATACATCCGATGGGGCATGGCAATCCAATTCCATTTTAAATATTCAAAATCTCCAACACAGTTCCCCCTGAAGTTCATTCTTGAACTTAAGTAGTCCTTCAATGATTTTGTACCCACCCACAACAGCCCAGAAGTCCCAACCCTTCCCCACCACCACCACGGCCTCCTCTTCCTTTCTTGAACACGCCGGAACTCCTCAAGGTAGGCTTAAGACAGGAAACAAATCCAGGTGCCCTTGAGGCTTCACATCTAAACCATGAGTGTCTGTACTGCAATGTTTCATCGCCCCTCTGCCTTGGAAGAGCGGAACTCCAACATTGATGGCGGGATCCTGGCATATCTAGTCCTGTAACTTGGTGAGACCGTGTAATGGTTTCTCTGCTTGGATCGGACCGCGAGACAGCACTTTTCAGCATGGTGAAGAACAGTTCAGGGTAGTCTTACTTGTCACATTTGTCTCAAGAGATGACTTGATTGTCTTCAGGTGGTGGTTGGGCGGGCCTCCAGACCGTCGTGCATGAATACATAAAACAAACAAAAAACAGAATGTCAGTGTACAGATATTGGAGGAATGCCAGACAGGAGCAATAGTCATCAAGACTTAATACTTATAAGGGGTGCAATGGGGATGAGTAAAGTGGGCTCCCCACAGGGAACGGAGTCCAAGCAACAGACAGTATCATCCATGGCCCTTGATGGTAGGGATAGTCAACACTGCCTGTTATTGCCAGGTCCCGGGGTCCACCACACTTGCTCACGGGGCTCAGGTTAAAGCAGTAGGTAGACTAAGGGGGTAGCATTACATTAAGACATAAAAACACGGGATGTCCAGGGATACTTTTGGTTAAAAGTATGGTACACTACTGGCGGGCAGGGAAAATCCTTTTAAACAGATACATTATCTTGAGAAGATGGATGATGAAAACCCAGAGAAAAATTTAGAATGAAGCAAAAGAAACGGAAGAGAGGTGAGTAATGAAAATGAACGGAAATGTTGGAATTAATAATGGAAGGGGAAGAAAAAAACCTACAGATTTAATGCTACTCCAACCAAGACGGTTAAAGAGCATTGAATCTGGGTTAGACAAAAAACAAATATAATGGTTGGAAAAAAAAAACTAAAAAGAAATAAAAAAATAAAAATGAAAAATAAAAAATAGCACCAAAAAAATCATAATAAAAAAAAAAAAAAAATATAGTTTCTAAAAAAAAAAAATTCTCCCATACTAGCAATTAGCAGTATTTTTTTTCCAGGTCAGGTACACAGATATTAATAATGAGGGGGAGGAAAAAAATAAAATAAAAAATGATCAAAACCTTTTTTTTGGAATTTAGGTAAAACCTGACCGCATATTATTACAATAAATTGAAAAAAAGCTTATCCTTAGAACAAAAAAAAAAACAAAGAAAAAATATAGTTCTCGGGTCCTCTTTTAAATGCACACAATCCCCTACGTTGGTCTCTAATAGTTACCCAAATTAGGACAGCAACAGGGTGGAGTTTACTAAAGCTGTGGCCCTAAGACTGTACCTGAATTAACTTTTCCCACTAAGAAAGTCAACATTAGAGATATCTGGATTGACCTCTTTTGATCTTGAGATCACCCAAATCGTCCACTTCACTCCTCCCATGCTCAACATTAGGACCGCTCTGGAACTCCTCCACCCCAATATGTCCAGCCAGCCCCTACCCTGACCACCACTAGGTGATCCCTAAAAACTCTTAATGTTACCTCAGCTAGCTCCATATCAGATAATTCCCAACAGCTATTATTTTGCACCACCCTCCTCTCCTTAGATCATAAAACCCTGAGTAGGGCCCTTCTATTCATGCCCTGCACAGACTGTTGTCATTATCAGATCCTGTTGCACAAACCACCCAACTACCAACTGTTTAACTCCTCCCCGAACCCCAACAGAAGTTTCAGTAGGTGTAAGGGGAGGTCAGGTTTTTCCATAAAAACCTTCCTTCAGGGGTGCTTGGGGTACAACCCGGGGTTCCTGCTATATCCATGCCAAGGGCAAGAGGAGATGTACAATAGACTCCCCCGAAGTAGTGTACCCTGCTGATTACCATTTAACCTGATGCTGAAAACAGTGCATCATTAGACATGTGATACCAGCACCAGTACCCTGGTAACTTTGTTTAGGACCAGTTGGGACACTACCCCTCCTGTGCCAGCATTGTTGCCTTTTCCCATAGCACAACACCTTCCTTTCTCCAGCACTCATTCGTACCAGTCATCTGAGGCTGTCCGGACTCAAACCATCAGAACAAGATGGACTGCAGGGTGTAACCCAGTAGAGTCTGTTAAAGGCTAGTACCCAGATTGACCGAGATATCTGCACAATGCTCCATCCCTGTCATTAGGGATGAGACCAGTGCAAGTTAGAGTTTGATGATCCTGGAACTGAGTCATATACCAATCTATTATGATTCATAGGCAACCTGGATACTACCCTCACCTACCCGGTGCCCCCCCCTCCAGCTCCAACGGCCGTCTCCATTAAGCCTCTCTTCATCCTAAGTATGGGAAATAGTCTGAAAACCACCTGCCAACAGGTACACTCGATTCTTTATAGAGGCTGCACACCTTCTCCCTCCTTTATCAATTCGGTAATCAGACCATGTTATCCTTCACCCATACAAAATTAACTGCCTATACTATTCAGACAGGACTCACATGAATGACAGGGGCATAGTGTCACTGGGGCACTGGGCTTCCTGTCCTGCATGACACAGATTAACTGAGGAGAATACGACATGCCTATACATCCTGCACAACTTTTTCTCCAGACTCAACCAAAACTATACAATACGAGGCCAGACCTATACACTTTCAACTTGTATGCAATCCGGCAGGCCCTCGTACTTCACCTCTGCAGATAAATTTAGGTAGTCCAAAACACAGCTGAATGGGCTGACCACTAGAAGCATAAACCACATAATGGTGCTGAACCCAGGGAAAATAAAAAAAATTGTCTACGATTTCCTTCTGGTTCTGAAAGCCGTGAAACCCAATTATCATCTGAAAAACACCAATAAAATTTAGTAATAAACATTCAATTTTTCGCCTGAAAAAAAATAATGGTTATGTATTTGTAACAAGACATTAGCATATGAAACAAATATACATTTACATTACATAAACAGTGCACCTGATTTTATAATAGCAAAAATTGTTGAGCTCAACTTATTATTAATATGTATTACTTAATACATATTAATACCACGTGGATTTTTGTTTTATGGTATACCAATAATTCCCCAAAAAAAAAAAAAATATATTCACCATGGTGAGGGAGAAAAAATTAGCAACTCGCAATAAAACGTTTTTTTTCCATTTTTCAACAAATCATACTTCACCAGAAAATCTCTTGCCGAACTGTCTTCTGGAAAACAAACATTTTAGTAGATGCATCTTTCAATTCATTAGTACAGATCTCAGGTCATTTGCATGTCAATACAGTTTTTTGCATACTCACAGATCTGGTCGGAAACAAGGGGGGGGGGGTGTCATTTGGGTTGGCTGTCAGCAGCTGCGACAGACACAGGACACAAAATATATATATGGCATATTCCACACCCTCGCACGATTAGCTGGGTCAAAGATGACCTCTAGACATAACACATATTTCATATTTTCTATAATAAAAACGCTCACCTTCCAGGGATTTATTCTTGCAAAAACACCCGGAATGAAACATGGTTGGTGACAATTGGATTAGCAGCATTGTTGGTGTGGAGGCTGTTCCCCTGATCATCACCGCCACTACTCTGGGGATGTGGTTCTATTGGCTGTCATTTGGTGCGTTTTCACTGGGAGCTTTCTCCTTACCTCCCACCATAAAAATATTCACCTCATCAGTTCTATGCATGGATTCTACCATCCATGCGTTCCATGCATCTCTTTATTGTACCACCGGGCTTCCTAAGCTTTTGGTTTAAAAGTACCTTTTTTAGAATAATTTCTCCCTGTCCACTGAACCCACTCTTGCATATTTCACAGTCCAAGGCCCATATTTATCTATCATTTCTTCCTTCGGGGTCAAGTGGTATGGTTCCCCACGGTTAGACACCCTCTTTAAAGCGATTCGATTACCCATCCTTTACGGACAATGGACCTTGAACTGATCCCCCAACCTCTTTAGAGGTTGCCTACTTCAGAGGTAGCGACCCTCTGGACAAGAAGTGGGTAGATAGGCCCCTCCCCTATCAACGTTGCTGCCTTTTTTTCACTACTTGCCAGAGCAATATTCTCTGCCCGGCTATAGTCCTTCAAAAAATTAGCCTAGAGATTTCCTGAACCAAATAGTCCAATCCCTTCCGTGGACTTTTCAGAAATATTCCAAAAGAAATGCTTAACAAAAGTTTATTACTTCTGTTATCTCAAGAATGTTTAGCACAAACTTGGATAATCCGGACCCTATGCGTATTATTAAAGGAGGTAGTTATCTGATGCACACCTAATTGCAATATGATTTATAGTAGTTACAACATCGTCAGTGTTTACAGATCTAATTACAAAACTTACGATTCACAGTTAGCAGTTTATAAAGAGAAAGATTCATACTAGGGCTGAAACAACTACTCGACCATAAAATCAATCGACTACTACCTTCACAATTGATCGGCCAGTAACACAATGGGATTAAAAAAACAAAATGAGCCCTCTATTGTACAAAAAAAAAAACAACAATCACAAATGTAAACTATAGCTTCCACAGCTCTACAGTAAAACTGAACCCCATACAGTAGTGACTATCTGCTCCCCAAATTACCCTCTTGAAATGTATCGATAAATTCCATTTAGAAATGTCTGTTTAGAGTCTTTACTAGTTTGTCACAACTCCTCATCCAATATGCCTAAATATCATACACCGCTGTCATCACTAGAGCTCCGTGGAGACTCAGAGTAGACCCAACCATGTGTCCTGTTCACTTTCTTAGCTAGTTGGAAAATACACTTTAAAAATATAAATAAAGATACTTCTCTTCCTTGTTGTCTTGTTCATCAATCTTCTCTGTAACGTCCGAGTCACTTGTCACCTGTCACCTGTCACAAACTTGGCTAGAATTAGAGTGGTTAGTATCATTGGTTTGGAAAATTGTCACTCAGCCCATCCTCTTCCCCCCCTTTTCCTCATCTTTACAAAGTGGAGGAAAACATACAGGATTTAGAATGGTGCAGAGCCTCAGAAACTCCTTGGACCTGAAAAGATACTTATACACACACAAGTTATTAATGTGTCATTCATAAACAATACAACATTCGTAAATTGTCAATGACATTCCTCATAACCGATAATACTTTTTTTTACTAAAATACAACACCCACAACACGACTGTCGCGGTAGGTTCAGACTTATTCTTGTTACCACATAGAACATGACACAACTAAAACTTTAGACAAACATTTTGATACAAATGTGGGGGAGATATTTCATAGTTCCTAAATCAAAAATTTAAATTAAAACCAACCAGATGGAATTCTGCCTTCACTCTTAGCAAAAAAAAAAAAAAAAAACTACATACAATGGGACAGACATGAGAACATCTCAGAATATTGTATGGACCAGCCACACCAAGTTCTGGAATGGGCATCTGGATTTTAAGCACAGTTCCTCCTCTGAGAATCACAAAAGCATGTACTACACATCCATCATCCCACTCATTACAGATTTCTGAAGCCACAACTGAACTACTTCCAAGTTATTTTTCATTCTGGGGTCTCGTACCACCAGACATCAAAAATACCCTCCACAGCTTTAAGGGGTCTCATGTCCGGAGCCCCAAACCCAGATCTCATGTGTAAGGCAGCTGTCTGACTGGTTTGGGGCCTCATCCAGGGCACCCATGCACTAATCAGATCAGTACTGCTAGTGACTTATTTTTACAGTACTGGCACCCAGCGTTTTCCGATTATTATACACGGCCTACTAGTATGCTAGCGTACTAATCCTCACATTTACTCTACTACCGGTTAAATGTGTTGTCAGACAAACTACAAAACACCATGAAATCCTCCACTATTCAAAACAAATATTATGGCTTCTCTCTGTACCTCGATATTACAATAATTTTAATGCCTCCCCAAAACAGTATTACAATATAAACCTTAAATTTACTTTAAAAATCAAAAAGATTTTGTCCTAATTCAAAAGACCCCAGGCCCCTCCCATCAACTTCCTGTTGCACACCTGAACAGGAAGAGGGAGGGGGAGGGGGAGTCCTGAATAGCGTCATATTTTGTCTATCAAGACATTAGAAAAAATCTATGGCTAGCATCAGCAAATAAAAACATTTTTTTTCCTGGAGTGGGTGGAATTAACCCCCATGTTGCAATTAACCCCCTTGACTCACATATCCCCTGGGAAATCAAACCACCAGTTTTAAAACCAGAATACCACACAACAGTGCAATGAGACTCCTGCAAAAAAGACGACTGAAAAAGGTCAATCAAAGCCCTTCCCTTCCACTGTAGGCCACAAACAATCAAAAACAACACACGCCATTTTAAAAGTACGCCTCTATAATCACAAATAGCAATTCCATCCAAACACAGCGGACACAAAATGGCAGCCGGGCCAAACGAAAATCAAGACCTGGTCCATGGTGAAAAATGGCGCCATTAATTCAGTACAAGATTCAGCTCGGGGCTAAAATTATCAGAAACAAAAAAAGCAGTTGCAGTAATCGCAAATCGGTCAACGGCAAAATGGTGGATGAAATCCGGACTACAGAAAAATGGCCGACATTAACAAATGAAAACCAACACAAAAACGTTTTCTCCCTACAAACATTGACCCTAGACACCAATATCAACACTTATCCCTAGACAAACACTTTAGGCTATGTCAATTAGGGTCTATCCTAAAATATAGGCATATTCAACTAAACATAATTGTTGGAGTAACAGCGCTGTCTAAACTAGTGAAAAATTAACACATATACTATGCAAGTAACTTAATGTGAAAACATTATTTTATGTCTTTTGTGAAAAAAAAAAAAAATATATATATAATGGATTCCTGCTGCAACCTTATGTGAGATACACACAAAACACAAGAAAAAGAAAAACTGGCTGCGCTGGAATAATAGAAATCAATAAACACTCCTATTGTGTAGGCTAATACATTTAAACTGCCTTAGTGTATGATTTAAAAAAACTTTTGAAGCTATCTAAATTATGTACACTTTGTGACAAGTGTAATATATGTATGATCCAAAGTACAAATACTAATAACAGAAATACTATTAAAAATATCAGAAATACATAATAGTGAATCCGAGTTCAAATATGATCGCATAGAGAACAACAGAGGTCCAACATGTGGACTAATAAAAATTAAGGGAGAAAGTTAGGGTGTGACAACTTCTAGTGTGTCCCAACAATACATGGTCTACTGGCTAAGAAACAGTTTTTTTGACTTAAAAACCAAACCCTTTAAAATAAATATTTTTACACTTATGGGGACTTATCTTGGTTATAAAGGTCAAAATCATAGTTCATTTCCCACATATTAAAAAAAAATTATACACCACGCTTTCTCCCCAAGGCTATCAACCGATTAATAACACAATCGTCAGTTGCAGCCCCAATTCATACACAAGATCATTCTGTGCGACCTAGGCTCCGTTTCCACTAATGCAATTTGCCATGCGACTTTGGACACAGTAGCACTACAAGTCACAGCCCATTGATTTCAATATCACCAGTCCCAATCTATGCGACTCAAAGCTGCAATGACTATGAAAAGGTACCTGCACCACTCCTATGCAACTCCGGATGCGACTCCGACCCAGAGTGTAAATTTGGATTAAAGTTGCATTCAAAGCCACACCAAAGTCGCACCGCAAGTCATACTCTAAATCAGGTGACTTTGGAGGAGTTGCACAAGTGGAAACGCAGCTCTAGGCCTACCGGTGTGTCCCAATCACAACGGTTGGCCCAATCTCATTCAAATGGTCAACTGAAATTGCTTTTTTTTTTTTTTTTTTCAAAGGCGCATATCCTTTTCCACTGTCTCCAAGATTTCAAATGGAGCCCTTCTATTCACACGTACAATTTATTTCACTTATATACCCATTATTCAAAATCAGTCTCATCACAGTATTATTGCAGACAAAAGGTAAACAGTAAAGTTCTGATAAGTTTTTTTTTAGTCTGGGTATTCACATGGGAGACAAACCCAGCTTTGTCTTCCATACAAGAAATCGCATTCACCCCAAACATTAAACTTCCTCACACGGGGCACCATCTGTTATAGCTGAATTTCTAGCTTAGTTAAAATCATTATAGATACAAAAATGATAAAGTGAATAACGCAATTAAACCTTTGTCTGTATAAGCATATAAACGTACGATAACCGTGCGAATAGATAAACAGTTACAATTTATTTATATTGGGAAAGAAACATGATAAAGAAACATTTTAGATTACCCAACATAGTATAGAGATGTTATAAATGCCATGTTGCCAGTGTTTACAAAGATAGTTCTTAGGAGATATTTAAGGCCACATAATGGTTTACAACAGATATACACTGATCAACAAGGTTACCAAAACATATTAAAGTCCTAGGGGAAAGAGGGGGAGGGAGAGAGAGAGAGAGAGAGAGAGAGGATACATTACATAATAACTCACATGTCCATAGCATCAGGCTAAGAGAAAGCTCCCAGCATCAACTCTTGGTATTTATGTTGTTCCAATAACCCACTCCTACCAATCAAACACCTCATTGGTTCAGAAGTGCATTGTATCCTGATTGGTTACTTTGTTTGGACTAACTCCGTGTCTAAAGTCAACATTCCTGTTAATGACCCCTGGGGATAAGGAGCCATCTATTGTAAGAGAACAAGAGGTATTCAATTAACACCTGGGCACAGTCAATCTATAGAAAGAGGAAAATCCTAGCTTGCCTGTCCTAAAAGTATATATATATATATATATATATATATATATATATATATATACATACATATATACATATATACATATATATATACACATATATATATATATATACATACACATACATATACATACATACATATACACACACACACACACATATATACATATATATACATATACATCCGATGGGGCATGGCAATCCAATTCCATTTTAAATATTCAAAATCTCCAACACAGGTCACAGTGCATGCTTGGCCAATCATCAGCCAGCAATGCACTGCGCCGGCCGCGCTGGCCGCAATGCATTGCGGGGCCGCTCGCATCACACGAATGTTCTGGGCTCGCCGAGCGAGCGAACGCCGGTGCTCGATGCGAACGTGGGTTCGCATTGAGCACCGGGCCCATCCCTACTCATCAGATTTTAATGTCAGACTTTCCATGATTTGCACCCTGCAGAGTTAACTGCCTAACATCTATCCATTACACACCTCGTTTAAAGCTGAACTTCCGGGAGATATAAAAACACACTTTAATGCAGTTCTGTTTGTTCATGAATACATCATTAAATGTACTTTTAAAGCAATCAGTGTAAGTATCTAAATTTGACCTGGTGTCAGCATCTTGCAATTCTATTGAGAAGAGCTTGAAGAGAAAGATTAAAAAGCAGCACATGATGATATAAGAGCAGAGTGACAGAGAAATGAGCTTATCAGTCTGATACAGGCTGGGGGATCTGTTATGCCTCGTACACACGTAGGGACTTTTGCCGGCGGACCTAGTCCAGCGGACAATCCCGCGGGACTTTCCAGCTAGGTCCGCTGGACTTTCCGAGGGTGTGGACTTGCCCACACACGCACGGACTTCTCCAGCGGATAATCCGCCGGCCAAAAGTCCGCGGGACTTTTGAAAATGAACGGACTTGCCCACACACGGAGCAGTCCGTTCATTTCGAACGTAACTTCAGGTTACGTAGCTAGCGTAGGCAGTAAATGCCGCCGCGCTAGCTCCGCAAGCTGGCATGGATTTAAAGGGAATCCCCACGCCGAAAAAAACGGCGTGGGGGTTCCCCCCAAATCCAAGTCAGACCCTCATCCGAGCACGCAGCCTGGCAGGCCAGGAAAGGGGTGGGGACGAACGAGCGCCCCCCCCCTCCTGAGCCGTACCAGGCCGCGTGCCCTCAACATGGGGGGTGCCCTGGGGAAAGGGGGGCCGTGCGGCCCCCCCCACCCCAAAGCACCTTGTGCTTTAGTCCGCCGTACTTTGGCGCCAAAAAGTCCGCCGGCGCCCACACACGAGGGGATTATCCGCTGGACTTCAGTCCAGAGGATAATCCCGCGGGATTGTCCCTTCGTGTGTACGCGGCATAAGTGTTACTGAACTGCAGAAGAGTTAAATTAGGTCTCCTCCCATGCTAGACAAGGCTGTGTTGTCTTGATGTTAATTTCAGGCCTGGATGGACAGAAATAATAAAAACCTTTGGCAGGTAAAACAGCCCCAGTTTATATATTTAATATGTTACACAAAGAACTGTGTTCTAATCCCTAACCACCCACATATTTTTTAAAGTTGCTGGATTAAACTTCCCCTGGTAAATAGTGCTAAACATATCCCAATAAGTGAGCTCTATAAATAATATATACTTGTACTGTATATCATGTAAGTAAACTTTCAACATAATCATTAACAATACACTTTCAAAAATATATAAGTTTTAGGTGATATGCTTGTGCATGCCTTTATGAAATAGTCCTAGAGACAAAATGTATTGACTGCAGGATGTGACATCAGAACGCTGTTGGAAATCCAAAATTGTGGGAATTTACTATATTGGGAACATGATATATGCCTTTGCCTGTGATTATACATGTAGGTGTATTTTTAAAAGCGGAATGAAGATGTTGTTTTATACAGCACAACAGCGATTGTTTTTTTTTTTATATTTCTCATGCAGAATAGAGGGCTAGATAAGTTGGCTAAGTTCACACTGGGGCGGTGCGGGCATCGGCGGTAAAGCAGCGCTATATTTAGCGCTGCTTTACCGTCATTTTAGCCGCGGTATGCGGCCACTAGCAGGGCGGTTTTAACCCCCGCTAGCAGCCGAAAAAGGGGTTAAAACCCCAGCAGCGGCGCTTTGCCGGCGGTGTTGCCGCGGTATTGCCGCATTGTCCCATTGATTTCAATGGGTAGGAGCGGTATAGGAGTGGTGAATACACCGCTCCAAAGATGCTGCTAGCAGGACTTTTTTTACCGTCCTGCTAGCGCACCGCTCCAGTGTTAAAGGACCCGCTTTTTTCAGGCGCTATTTTTAGCGCTGTAGCGCCTGAAAAACGATTCGGTGTGAAAGGGGCCTTAAGAGAGCCAGTGGAGAGGGAGCTCACTGCAGAAGGGAATTGAAGGCTGTGCAGCCCTGCCATTGCAAGGTGTTATATGACCATACAATAATTTGGATCTGGTTATCAAGCAAGTTCTACTAGATGTGGAGCACAGAGGTGAAGGATCATTTTACCTCTTCATGACGAAGGGTAAAACAAACCCTAACACAATTTTTGAAATGTGAAAATATTAGTAAAACTGTACATAGCATCACAACTACTTTGTGTATTTAACTGGATTATATACCTTGTTCTTTTCAGGACAGATTGGCTTTTATTTAGTGCTAAATGGTAATGGATATCCCCTGATTTTTATTTATCAAAGGAAAACTGGCCCAAAATAGTAAAAAAAAAAAAAAACATTATTTTTAAAATGTAGCTGTACATTTCTTACTGTTAGCATAACTACCACAAATGAACAACCCCAAATAAATTCCTGCTCCTGATAATCTCAATCAACCACATATGAGTGTTATTTGTTGTTTGTGCTCATAGTATGGCTCAGAAACAATAGTGCCCTTTTTTTTTTTTTTTAATCCTACCTAAAACACACTGACACTAATTGACACTGACACTAGTCATTTTTTTTAATCCTAATATACCGACCAAGAACTGGACCTTGACCTTTGATCCTAACACTAACCATGACACCGACCTAGATCAAATCTTAAAGTGGCGTTTCCCCAAAATGACAACATTATGTGTATTTACATTAAATCTGACAATGAAAAATAATTGGATAAAAAAAAAAAATATTCACTTACCTATTTCTCCCTGTTGCTAGGTGGTCCCACAAAATCTGCCTCTTCCTCAGCTCGGGCTAGAAATGTCACTTCCCCTCAGCAGTCAGTCATCTGGGACACGTGACAGGTCCCAGATGACTGTGAGGCGTATCACAGTGTGAGGCGCCGCTCGCACATGCGCAGTGGGTGGCCGGCTGTGGAGCCACAGCTGGGTACCCACAGTAAGGATGCCGGCGCCGCGAGTAAAGCGTGAACGAGGGGGGCTTCGTTCCCCCGCATCGCTGGACCCTGGGACAGGTAAGTGTCTTAAAAGTCAGCAGCTGCAGTATTTGTAGCTGCTGACTTTTAAAAAAAAAATTTTGATGGGCACACCTCTTTAATTTAGCTATTTACTCTTTTTTTCATATTTAACACACACGTTTGTTTGTTTACATTTTTCTCACCTAGCAAGGAAAGAAAGATACAATGCTTCATTCAGATAAAAATGACACAAGTCCATCAAGTCCAACCTATGTGTGTGACCATATATCAGTATTACATTGTATATCCCTCTATGTTTTGGTCATTCAGGTGCTTATCTAATAGTTTTTTTTTTAAACTATCGATTCTCCCCGCTGAAACCACTGCCTGTGGAAGGGAATTCCACATCCTTGAATAATTTCTTGGGATTTTATTTTTTTGCTCTCCTCCTCTGTGTGTCTTTCGTGTTCCATATTAGCCACCCTAATTGCACTCTTACATATCTTGTTGCATTCTTTGTAAAGTCTGAATGCTGATGATTCCTCAGCCTTGTATTTTTTGAAGTCCTTCTCCTTTGCTTTTACATAGTTACATAGTTATCTAGGCTGAAAAAAGACACAAGTCCATCCAGTTTAACCCTAAAAAAAAAAAAATATATGCATTTTTACAATGGAGTTAAGCTATCCAGGACTTTTTTTTCGCTCATTTAAATGTATTTCCCAATGGGATGCACTGGCTAATGCCCTTATTTAATATGCTCTTAAAGCAAACCCATCTCTCCCCCGTATTCTTTGTTTCCAAGAAGGAAAATATATTTAAAGTACTGAGTGGTGTGTTAGTGTTACTGTATCTAGCTCCACTTTAAAGGATGGCATTTTCTTTTCCCTGATCACATCTCACATGGGTAGTAAACAGCAGCCTTCTTTGACTCATTCAATCAGGTTGTGCCCAATATACATTTTAGCCACAGTACAGAAAATAGGGGGAGGGGGGGGATATAATGCCTTGTGACCAAGCTAAGATTCTCTTCTGTGTGGGGACACACGGCAGTCACCATGGGCCGACCTGAAGTTAACAGGTAACCTAACACTATATTTGCATCTTATTTGTATGGTAAATATGGTGGTTGTGGGTAATTTGTAAATATCATGTAAGTCAGGAGACTTACACTGTACATTGTGTATGCACATAAACCCATAAACTAGGCAACAAATGGTGACTGTGAAGGGACGAAAATGTGGTGGTCTCTTTCAGCAATATCTCAAGGGGTTGCAAAATCTATAACATCTACAAAGGCACACTAAAAAGGGTTTTTCATTTGAATGCTAAAAATTAACATTGGTTGCTCTATGTGCTTAATATAGAAATGGGCTATAAGAAATATCTGTGTTGTACAGTGGGTAATCAATAGGGAGCCTACTGTTAATATACTGAGGAACACATAACTTTAGTTGTATATGTCAAAAGCTAAATATAATATAGAGTTTGTACATGAAGAGTCTAGATGCATGATAATTAGATGAAAAGAGCTGTTGCCCAAGGTTTCTATGCATGAAGATTCAGTCTCTTTAAAACATTTTTTAAAGATGTTTCCTGAATCTGATGAAGTGCATGTATGCATATCAACAGCAATTGAGAGCACAGCACAAAAGATGGATAAGGAGGACAGACAGTCTTTAGAAAATGTGCTACTTGTAGCTAACAATATTGGCAAACTATTGCCAGGAGTGCACATAACATTTCATGCAGATAATGGGGATTATTTATGAAAGGCAAATCCACTTTGCGCTACAAGTGCAAACTTCATTTGAAATTGCACTGAAAATGCACTTGGAAGTGCAGTCGCTGTAAATCTGAGGGGTAGATCTGAAATGAGGGGAAGCTCTGCTGATTTTATCTTACAAACATGTGCCAGCTAAAATGCTGTTTTTTTATTTTTATTGCATGTCCCCCTCGGATCTAAAGCGACTGCATTTTCAAGTGCACTTTCAGTGCAATTTCAAGTGCACTATGCACTTTTAGTGCAAAGTGGATTTGCCTTTCGTAAATAACTCCCAATGTCTTGCAACAATGTAAATTGCTGGTAGTTGCCAACTCCAGAGATCAGGTGAAAGTTTTACTATTAACAGTTAACTTAGACACATGGGAGGTTATTTACTAAAGGAAAATCCACTTTGCACTGAAAGTGCACTTGGAAATAAAGTCGCTGTAGATCTGAGGGGGACTTGCAAGGAAAATAAAAAAACAGCATTTTAGCTTGCACATGATTGGATGATAAAATCAGCTGAGCTTCCACTCATTTCAGATCTACCCCTTAGATTTAGAGCGACTGCACTTCCAAGTTCACTTTCAGTGCACTTTCAAGTGCACTTGCAGTGCAAAGTGGATTTGCCTTTGTTAAATAACCCCCATGGTCTTCCTTACCAGACCATGTTAAAGAAGGAAGAGCATATTATAATGAAACTGTAGATGAATTGCTAAAAATATTACATCCCTTTGATCTAGGTTTAATAGCAGCATATAGAACAAAACAGGGAAATAATGAGAATCCACTTCTTTATGCAAACAGGCTATGGCCAGCTTACTATGTAGGCAAACAGACACAGAGAGGACCCAGAGCATAAAACCCTCCTAATATCTAATGCCCATCCAAAATTGAAAATTAAATGTGGATTTTTTATGAATCCTCTTAAAGATTCATATAAATGCATCATGGACTGTATGCACAAGTATTTTTATGTAGTCAGAAGTAGTGATGAACCCAATGTTCAAGTCGAACTTCGGGTGTTTGCCTGTTCACTGAACAGCGAACATTATGCGGTGTACGCAGAAAATTTGAAAGCTGCAAAAAAAACTGTCCCGCAATGTCATTTCATCTTCGATCACATCGCCCGACGACCCGAGAAAAAAATGACCACGTGACGTCAGAGGAAGGTGGGGTCATCTATTTATGTCACCGTGTGGCCCCGCCCTCAGATATATAACAGCTGTCATTGCAACTAGGCTTCAGTCAGCCGAAGCCTCCCATGGAGGCGGAGTTGTTGCAGGTTTTTTTTTTCGGGTCGTCGGACGCTGTGATCAGAGATGAATGGACATCGGGGAAAAGTGTTTTTTATTTTTTAATAAAGGACTTGTCCCAAATTGTCTACTGTCATTTCTAAAATGTTGACACTTTTCTGGTGACTCTGTAGGGGTACAATGTACCTGATACCCATTCACATAGAGGGGGCCAGGATCTGGGGTCCCCTTGTTAAAGGAGGCTATCAGATTTCGATAAACCCCCTGCCCACGGACTCCAACAACCACTGGGCAAGGGTTGTGGGGATGAGGCCCTTATCCCCATCAAAATGGGGACAAGGTTCTGTGGAGGGGACCCCAAAGCACCCTCCCCATGGTTGAAGGCATGTGGCCTGGTATGGTTCAGGATGGGGGTGCTCTCTTGTCCCCCCTTTTCCTGCAGCCTTCCAGGTTGCGTGCTTGGATAAGGCTTTGGTATGGTTTTGGGGGGCCCTACACTATTTTTATAAATTGGTGCAGGGTTCCCCATATTATCCATACCAGACCTGAAGGGCTTGGTATGGATTTTGGGGGGACCCCCACGCATTTTTTTTTACATTTTGGTGTGGGTTTTCCTTAATATTCATACCAGACCCAGAGGGCCTGGTAATGGACTGGGGGGGGGGGGGGGACCATGCCGTTTTTTTCAATGATGTATATCTATATTTTGCCGGGATCTGACAATTCATTACAGCCGAGAGCAGTTTTAAATTACTTTTTTTCTTTTAGAAATATAATTTTGCTGTGGTATTGTTCTAAACATGGGAAAGGTGTGCTATTTTAAAGGCATACTAAGGACACCCCCCCCCCCCCCCCGGGCATGATATTTAAAGGAATATTTCATTTTTATTGTTTCACTTTAAGCATTATTGAAATCACTGCTCCTGAAAAAAATTACAGTCTTTAAAACTTTGTTTTGCATTGATACATGGCCCCTGGGGCAGGACCCGGGTCCCCAAACACTTTTCATGGCAATAACTTGCATATAAGCCTTTAAAGTTAGCACTTTTGCTTTTTCATGTTCGTGTCCTATAGACTTTAAAGGTGGTCGCTTGTTCGTACCAATTTTTTGCCTGTTTGCAAGTTCTGGTGCGAACCGAGCTGGGGGTGTTCGGCTCATCCCTAGCCAGAAGGTCTAATTTTGTAAAATCAAAGATATATCACCAGAGTACAAACAACAATACCTGTTTACCAAGTCACACTACAGGAGAATTGGCCACCTTTTCAAACAGAAAGAGGCACCAGACAACGGCACAGGCGCACTGAGCGTGCCGTTTGCGAGGGCGATCGTGCCGTCACTGGCGTCTCTCGTGCGCATGCACGGGAGTGATGTCATTGTGGCTCCGGCCAGTCACGAAGCCGGAGTCCGCAAACACGGAAGTCACTCCAGGAGACATGGCGGCGATGGAGGAGGGGAACGAGGACCGATGCGGGGGCTTCGATCTCAGGTAAGTAATTAATAATGAGCTAGTATGCTATGCATACTAGCTCATTATGCCTTTGTCTTGCAGGGTCTATTTTTTTCTTTTTTCAGAGGGTTTACTTCCTCTTTAATTTAATTACCACAATTACTTCTCTTGAAAATTAGATTGAACTACTAAAGTTGCATATTTATAATTGGGAAAATACCAATAAAATAATGGAAACATCACAACATGTTCTCAAGGTAAAATATGAAGCATGCCATGCAGATGTGGTACAGTGTAGGAAAAAACTTAATTAAATAAAACAATCTTTTGATCAAATTGTTAACGTCCCACAGAAAACCATTCAAACAGAAAATACAGGAGGGAGGCCCAACTGATCTATGTTATCTGCTAGAACTTCACCTTACTGGAAACAAAACTTAAATATAAGCAAGTGAAACTCAAAAATCCAGTGACTGTAAAAACCAGGAACACCGTGATCCACCACCGTAAATAAAACGCGCTTACCAGAGGGCAAGCTCAAATAAGCCCATATGTTGTGATCGGGATAACTTTTTAGACCATCAGAACTGACACCAACTCAGATCTCCTCGTGTAAGATCAGCCAGGGACGAATGAATTCCTGTTCCTCCTTGGGGCCAATGGTGGTATGAATAGTATCCAAAGCAAGATCTCTCAGCACCCAGTACGAAAACATATAAAAGAAAGGGATGCTCCCATGGTGTGATACCACAATAACAAATTTATTAAATAAAACCAATCCTACTTACATGTAGATGTAAAAACAATAGCAGGAAAACAGAGATAAAAATGCGTGTGCCGGCCGGCAACTCGTACACCCGCTCACAGCGCGGAACGTGATGACGTCAGTGCGTCAGCCTCCCTACGTCCGTTTCGTCCAATGACGTCTTCTGGGGAACGGGCGACGCACTGACTCATCGCGACTTAAATAGTAAACAAGCAATCACGCCCTGGTGTGACCCCCTATGGCGGATAAAGTAAGAAAAAAAGACTTTAAAATGAATAGTAGCCACGGCGTCGGATTTCTCCAATGTCGCTCATGTGTAGGTTATGTATAATGAGTTACATCTCGTAAACAGAGAGTAAACTACTATACCAAGAACAATATAAAAAATTATATTAAAAATAGGGACCCAAAATTTTTTTATTAATAAATGTGATACCACTAAATAGATCCAATGCCAATCTTGGAGGAATGGTCTATACAGGCTATGTTCTCCTGGGCGGAAAAACACTTATATGTCAAACACACTGGATCTTAAAACATAATATAATATTCTTGGGTAATACTAAAAAATGCTTAAAAGATAATACAAGTCAGATATGGAATTGCCAATATTTAAGATTGCAATCCAAAAATGGAGAGAAAATCAAACCGAGCTCCATCTTGTGGCTAAATATCAGATTGCATATCACGCTAATCTATACCTAAATTGTACTCATAGTCAGACCAAGGTCAGGTTACACTCAATAAGGACCTTGGGGAGAATGAGTCTACCTGGTCTAAAAATAGGCACAATAGCCATTAAGATTAAACCAAGATGAACTTGCATTGATAAGAGAGAGAGATGACCTAAAAATTATAAATTAAAAAACACCATACTAAAAAATGGTAAACTAAGGAAATATGAAAAATCATAAACCTTATTCCTACAAGTAGGAAAAAAAGGGGATTTTTGATTTAAAGGAATCCGCCATATGGGGACATCACCTTACATTCTGGTGTACAAAAATAACCATCAAACCCAAAATTCCTACATGTACCCCCGATGTTAAATTGGGCCAATTAGCACTGTATTAGAAGTTCCGATCTGTGTCCTTGAAATGAGTAGCAGTGGTAAATACTCCATCTCGGACTCCTATTCTCAAATCCAAGAAGGAGATGGCAGTCTGACTCGCCTCATAGTTAAGGACAATGCCCCTCTGGTTGGCATTAAGACCTACAAGGAAGAGGTCCAAGTCATCCCTACTGCCATCCCATAGGAGGAGGATGTCGTCAATATACCTAGCCCAGAGGACTACCTGTGGACACTGTTGGGCATAGACGACATCCTCCTCCCATAGGGCCATAAACAGGTTCGCCAAACTGGGGGCATACTTAGCCCCCATAGCGACTCCCCTGTCTTGTCTAAAAAAACGTCCCCCAAACCAAAAATAGCTGCGTGAAGCAGCAAATTTAAGCAACTGTAAAATGAAATTTTTTTTTTTAGCAATCTGACAGGATTCTATCAGTGCAGACGGTGTAGGATCTGTTCCCTTAGTGGGTGTACTCATAGGCGGACCCACAGATTCACCTCCACTAACACTGGAGCTGAGTTTGAGATAAAACCGTTTATCACCTGCTCAACTGAGAGGGTCGTATACCTACTTCAATGCCCATGTGGGCTTCAGTATGTAGGGAGGACTAAGCGCCCCTTGAAGGTGAGATTAAACGAACATGTGACCAATATTCTTGGCGGTTTTCCCAAACACCCGGTTTCTAGACATTACTTGGAAGTACATGGGAAGGACCCCTCCAAAACTATTTTCTTGGGGATTGACAAGTATGTTCCCCAATGGAGGGGCGGCTCTCTAGTCCGGGGCATTTCTAGATTAGAAATGTCCTGGATTTATAAAATTAAAAGTTATGCCCCGTTTGGGTTAAACGTTGACACCGACGTCAATGCATTCATTGATAATTCTTGACGTCCTGCTAACTTTTTCCCCAAACAGTTTTCAAATACTTGAAGTGTAATCAATTCTAATACAGTGCTAATTGGCCCAATTTAACATCGGGGGTACATGTAGGAATTTTGGGTTTGATGGTTATTTTTGTACACCAGAATGTAAGGTGATGTCCCCATATGGCGGATTCCTTTAAATCAAACATCCCCTTTTTTTCCTACTTGTAGGAATAAGGTTTATGATTTTTCATATTTCCTTAGTTTACCATTTTTTAGTATGGTGTTTTTTAATTTATAATTTTTAGGTCATCTCTCTCTCTTATCAATGCAAGTTCATCTTGGTTTAATCTTAATGGCTATTGTGCCTATTTTTAGACCAGGTAGACTCATTCTCCCCAAGGTCCTTATTGAGTGTAACCTGACCTTGGTCTGACTATGAGTACAATTTAGGTATAGATTAGCGTGATATGCAAT
The DNA here is from genome assembly GCA_028564925.1 of Lithobates sylvaticus. Classification (NCBI taxonomy): domain Eukaryota; kingdom Metazoa; phylum Chordata; class Amphibia; order Anura; family Ranidae; genus Lithobates; species Lithobates sylvaticus. The sequence goes on along the minus strand of CM053032.1, from coordinate 143,766,087 downwards.
CTGATATTTAGCCACAAGATGGAGCTCGGTTTGATTTTCTCTCCATTTTTGGATTGCAATCTTAAATATTGGCAATTCCATATCTGACTTGTATTATCTTTTAAGCATTTTTTAGTATTACCCAAGAATATTATATTATGTTTTAAGATCCAGTGTGTTTGACATATAAGTGTTTTTCCGCCCAGGAGAACATAGCCTGTATAGACCATTCCTCCAAGATTGGCATTGGATCTATTTAGTGGTATCACATTTATTAATAAAATTTTTTTGGGTCCCTATTTTTAATATAATTTTTTTTATATTGTTCTTGGTATAGTAGTTTACTCTCTGTTTAAGAGATGTAACTCATTATACATAACCTACACATGAGCGACATTGGAGAAATCCGACGCCGTGGCTACTATTCATTTTAAAGTCTTTTTTTCTTACTTTATCCGCCATAGGGGGTCACACCAGGGCGTGATTGCTTGTTTACTATTTAAGTCGCGATGAGTCAGTGCGTCGCCCGTTCCCCAGAAGACGTCATTGGACGAAACGGACGTAGGGAGGCTGACGCACTGACGTCATCACGTTCCGCGCTGTGAGCGGGTGTACGAGTTGCCGGCCGGCACACGCATTTTTATCTCTGTTTTCCTGCTATTGTTTTTACATCTACATGTAAGTAGGATTGGTTTTATTTAATAAATTTGTTATTGTGGTATCACACCATGGGAGCATCCCTTTCTTTTATATGTTTTCGTACTGGGTGCTGAGAGATCTTGCTTTGGATACTATTCATACCACCATTGGCCCCAAGGAGGAACAGGAATTCATTCGTCCCTGGCTGATCTTACACGAGGAGATCTGAGTTGGTGTCAGTTCTGATGGTCTAAAAAGTTATCCCGATCACAACATATGGGCTTATTTGAGCTTGCCCTCTGGTAAGCGCGTTTTATTTACGGTGGTGGATCACGGTGTTCCTGGTTTTTACAGTCACTGGATTTTTGAGTTTCACCTGTCACTTGTATGGACACTGGTTTATTCCATGTTACCGGACTTTTATGTATACACTTTTTTGGTTATATAAAAAACCCCCCTTGTTTTTTGGATTTGTAGTCATTTCAAATCATTCATCATCACTTTTAATTTGAGTCATTAGCGCGGCTTTTTATTATATATTTTTTTATCTGTTCATTGTGTATATCACGCAATTTTTGAGCTGCTGCTTATTTTCATTTTTATTGTTTCACTCTATTTCACTGTCATTCTATTGATTTATATCACCAATCACTAGGAATTTATTTAGTTATCTATTAGCGCGGTGTACACTTCCTGTTTTCCTTAAATATAAGCAATATAGAAACAGTGAAAGAAATACCAGATCAAATGTGTGATTCTGATGTCTATGATCTGAGTAATTTATTTTCACCAGATCCAAGTGTGAATGTCAGTGACCATATACCAATGTAAATATGTAAATGTAACAATGTGGTAGTGTTTTCTTTCTTTGTGTGTCAAAGAAAGGGAAAAGGGTAATAACTTTTGTCTATAAGTTATATTTACCAGGTTCAGTGAGCTCATGAAAAAGTATTTATATATTAAGCAGGTGTATGTATATAGATTTATATACAGGTCCTTCTCAAAAAATTAGCATATTGTGATAAAGTTCATTATTTTCTGTAATGTACTGATAAACATTAGACTTTCATATATTTTAGATTCATTACACACAACTGAAGTAGTTCAAGCCTTTTCTTGTTTTAATATTGATGATTTTGGCATACAGCTCATGAAAACCCAAAATTCCTATCTCAAAAAATTAGCATATAATGAAAAGGTTCTCTAAACGAGCTATTAACCTAATCATCTGAATCAACTAATTAACTCTAAACACCTGCAAAAGATTCCTGAGGCTTTTAAAAACTCCCAGCCTGGTTCATTACTCAAAACCGCAATCATGGGTAAGACTGCCGACCTGACTGCTGTCCAGAAGGCCATCATTGACACCCTCAAGCAAGAGGGTAAGACACAGAAAGAAATTTCTGAACGAATAGGCTGTTCCCAGAGTGCTGTATCAAGGCACCTCAGTGGGAAGTCTGTGGGAAGGAAAAAGTGTGGCAGAAAACGCTGCACAACGAGAAGAGGTGACCGGACCCTGAGGAAGATTGTGGAGAAGGACCGATTCCAGACCTTGGAGGACCTGCGGAAGCAGTGGACTGAGTCTGGAGTAGAAACATCCAGAGCCACCGTGAACAGGCATGTGCAGGAAATGGGCTACAGGTGCCGCATTCCCCAGGTCAAGCCACTTTTGAACCAGAAACAGCGGCAGAAGCGCCTGACCTGGGCTACAGAGAAGCAGCACTGGACTGTTGATCAGTGGTCCAAAGTACTTTTTTCGGATGAAAGCTAATTTTGCATGTCATCCGGAAATCAAGGTGCCAGTGTCAAGTACCCACAGTCAGTGATGGTCTGGGGTGCCATGTCAGCTGCTGGTGTTGGTCCACTGTGTTTTATCAAGGGAAGGGTCAATGCAGCTAGCTATCAGGAGATTTTGGAGCACTTCATGCTTCCATCTGCTGAAAAGCTTTATGGAGATGAAGATTTCATTTTTCAGCACGACCTGGCACCTGCTCACAGTGCCAAAACCACTGGTAAATGGTTTACTGACCATGGTATTACTGTGCTCAATTGGCCTGCCAACTCTCCTGACCTGAACCCCATAGAGAATCTGTGGGATATTGGGAAGAGAAAGTTGAGAGACGCAAGACCCAACACTCTGGATGAGCTTAAGGCCGCTATCGAAGCATCCTGGGCCTCCATAACACCTCAGCAGTGCCACAGGCTGATTGCCTCCATGCCACGCCGCATTGAAGCAGTCATTTCTGCAAAAGGATTCCCGACCAAGTATTGAGTGCATAACTGAACATAATTATTTGAAGGTTGACTTTTTTTTTGTATTAAAAACACTTTTTTCTTTTATTGGTCGGGTGAAATATGCTAATTTTTTGAGATCGGAATTTTGGGTTTTCATGAGCTGTATGCCAAAATCATCAATATTAAAACAAGAAAAGGCTTGAACTACTTCAGTTGTGTGTAATGAATCTAAAATATATGAAAGTCTAATGTTTATCAGTACATTACAGAAAATAATGAACTTTATCACAATATGCTAATTTTTTGAGAAGGACCTGTATACATAAATGCACACACCTAACAAAGGGTAACATATATTAGGCAAGGTATTCAAACATGGTAATTACCATAACAGGTTTTTATCTTTTTGATATTAAAGAATCAGAAGAGTAAGTATTGCTTAGGACAGAAGCTTACTCTTGCTTCATAATTTTTTTTGTGTGCTCTTTGTTGTTTTTTTTTTCTCCTGTTTGCAGAAACACATAGTAATTAATTTGGAATTACACAAGCTTTCTCTATCCAGAATGTATGGGATTCATTCTCAATTAATGTGTGTGTCTGTGTGATGTAATGGATGTGTATGAACTGTCTATATGTAAACAAATGTTTTTTATTCAGAGGTGTGTACACACACCTGTGTTGGATGGCAATCAGGTGATCACATTAACGCACATACTTTTTATTTTAGTTTCCGTTGGTAATGAGCTCAGTGTACATTTATACTTTTATTTTATTTTATACGTTTACATTTATTCTTGAATAATGAACCTGTGCACAGATAAGAGATCTCAAACCCTATAACTCTGAGAAACTGTAGGGTTTTATTTTTTCCCTTCCTGGGGCTTGTGCCTTGTACACACGATAGGATTTTCCGAAAATGTGTAATAGGACCTCTTAGCCTATTGTGAAAGGTGCTACTAGCTCAGGAGAATATATGTATTTTTAATATATGTCTTCAGTTGGCCTGATCTATTTTATAAACCTCTAATACAATCAATAGATTCTAATATCTTGAGTTTGTTTGGGTGCAACTTTATTATACCCAAAATAAATTAATATGACTTCCTCCAATATGTTAGAATATTGGATTATTAGTGTATCCCAGCCACCAAAATAAATACATTTAATTAGGATAATTGTTATACTTAATGAATTGCTTATTTTATATTATCTATTGCATATATTTGCATTTTTGTTGAATGTATTATTTTTTAAAAGAAATGAATGCACAGGAGGCTCCGTTTAATAATATTAGTAGATTCAATTTTCTGATATGTATGGAGGTTTGAAGCAACTTACCCCACCGCTATGAGAATTTTGTGGTGCTTATTAATGACACTTTCATATGTGCACCGTAATAGCCTTATTATTGTATGTGAACGGGGACGCGAGGTGTGCGCATGCCCAGTCTGCTTTAATTAGTATGAGTGGGAAGGAGAGTGTAAGTGCAGACAGGGATTATGCATACAACAGCGGCTGGTCCTGACGTAGGTGAGACGTGCCTATCCCGGTGACGTACAGCGCGCACTACGGGGCCTGGCATAGGGGTCTGATAGGTGGATATGTTCCACCTATCGGATTAGCGGTATACGCGAACGGTGCGCATGCACACTAATCAATTGAGGATGCATTGACAGCCACAGCTGGCGTAAGGTGGGCAGATCTGGCGCTGATATTGGGTGTGCTGGACTGGTAAGTGGGAGGGAAGTGCAATAGCACTCTGGACACTGATTTTAACCACTACAGGGGCGTGGCCAGGCAGCGGATGTAGTCGGTCGCATCTCAAGCAGACAGCTCCGCCGAACAAATATCCTGATACATCCTGGGAATCGCTAACCATCCGACCCTAAACAACGGTAAATCAGGCACCGGATAGCCCCCTTACCTTGCTGGGACCGATAGTGCCACGCAGCAGGCTAGATGACCACCACGAGACGGTCGGCTTCATCCCGCACAGCGGACCTCATGAGCCAAAATGGCGCCAACGCGCAGCGCTCAGCAAAGACACTTCACAAGGAGGCAGCTGAAAAGCTGTTCTCGATGCCCCTATCCACGGGACAAGCTGTCTTCCCTGCTAATGGAGACTCATCCGGAGGAGCATCGGAAACGGATGACACAGTGCCACTGGAGGAAAACGGAGCCTCGTTTAACTGGGACACAGTGAGTACTCCTAAAGACATTACCACTAGGCCTCAGGGCCCTGCAAGCCCAGACACTGCAACCGAACCCACGCTGAGGGATATCTTTGCAGCAGTCACCTCCTGTAACACGTCCATTGCAGCTCTCACCACTGAAATCAAGGGGGTGAAAACTGAAATGACTTTCCTACGCCAAGATGCACAAAAATTGAGGGAAAGGGCATCTGCACTAGAAGGGAGAGTGAGCAATATAGAGGATGATATGGCCCCTATGCAACAGGACCTCTCATACAACAACCACCTGCTATCACAACATATAGCGCGTTTAGATGATATGGAGAACAGAATGAGGAGGAACAATGTGCGCGCCATTGGTATTCCTGAACGCACAGAGGGCAAAAACCCTGTAGAATTTATTGAAGGGTGGCTGACAAACGCATTTGGAAGGGATGCGTTCTCCCCCATGTTCTCGGTGGAGAGGGCACACAGAGTCCCGGCTAGACCCCCCCCGCCAGGGGCACCCCCGCGTCCCTTTTTGTTCAAACTCCTTAACTACAAGGACAGAGATGCAATTCTACATAACGCCAGAATAAAACCCGCTGCCCTTAAGCTTGACAATGCAAAGATGTCACTATTCCCAGACTTCTCCGCTGAACTACAGAAGAGAAGGGCCAAATACAACGAAGTCAAACGTAGACTCAGGGATATGGACCTCAAATATGCAATGCTATACCCTGCACGCTTGCGAGTAGAAGCAATGGGTTCTGTGCAATTTTTTGATACCCCCAACGCAACCATGCAATGGCTAGACCGAGAAGAACGCTCCATTCGTGACAACCACAACAGGCGCCCTGCCCCACGCTGAAACATTTACCCGAACACAACTTAAAGAGGATGCGATCCAAAGTCAGTTATGTTCCACATTCCTTTTGTTAAGGCGGAGTTGACTGCCTTTATCGCGAATTGTTTGCTACTACCCTGGCAGCTACGACTGTAGTCTCCGCTGCTGAGAAGCTAAGACACTATAGTGCGCTTCCACTGTTGCCCCCCAGGATGGTCAACGTAAGACATCCAGAGTTAACGCGGAAAGACCGCAAGGCCCTGTTGGCCTACTGTTGCTCAAGTTTACTTTTGATTTCTCTACCTTTTTGTTTTTTTTTCCTCACTCTATGGCATCCATTTTTCACAGTGACCTCTCTCCCACAGTGTATACAGGTCGTGCTGCACGCTCTGTGTAAAGTAAAGATATTACGTTCCCACGGGGATGTACTGGAGTCTGCTCAACCAGATGAGCTTTTTAGTGAAGGGTGCAGTCATAGACTGCTACATGGTATTACAATGATATCAATGTGTTTTACATATTCTTTTTCTATACAGCTTATCCTGGCTCTTATCAAGGTAAACCAATGTCTGTAACAACAAGGTGTATGACATGGAATGTCAGGGGGTTAAATAACCCTGTTAAGCGATTGGCCGTGCTACGCACGATCAAGCGCTTACAAGCGGATATTATTTGCCTGCAGGAGACTCATCTACCTCGAACCACCAATCCAGTAATAGCACAGAGACAATTTGGACATCAATACCATGCCACATTCTCAGTGTACTCGAGGGGGGTGAGCCTCCTGTTCAGGAAAGGCGTACAATTCGCTCCGATAAAGGTTAACATAGACCCTGAGGGTCGGTATATTTTTATTCTGTGCTCCCTATTCGGGACTAAATGTATATTAGCTGGGTTGTACATCCCACCCCCATTCTCAGCAGGGCCCCTTAGGTCTTTGGCGAACTTCATGTCTCAACACCCAGGGGTCCCACTACTAGCAATGGGGGACTTCAACAATTATATAGACCTAGAAAAGGACAAGCTAAACGCCAAGGGGGGAGAAAGCACTCAAACCAGGAATAGGAGCACCCCATTCGCAAGACTACTAGTGGAGTTGGGTCTCACAGATGTGTGGAGGATGCATAACCCAGACGCTAAAGTTTATTCATGTCAGTCAGCTTCAATAGGGGGGCTTTCCCGTATAGATTTAGGTTTGGGAAATGAGCACATGCTACCTCTGATTACTACATCCCAATATCACACTAGACGGATCTCAGACCACTCCCCACTTACCATAGACGTCCAATTGGGTAAAGCAATAGGCACGGTCATTTGGAAACTAAACCCCTTCTGGCTCTCACTCCTACCTGACCCCGACCCGATACAGGAAAACTTACTGATCTTCTTTGAACACAACCTAGACTCTGCGGAACTGCCCGTGATATGGGATTCAACCAAGGCCTTCCTCCGGGGACAGTTCATTAGAGAAATTTCCCACATTAAAACGAAAACAAAAGAATGGGAGAATACGGTACTGACAGAAGCACAGAAAGCGGAAGCACTTTATATAGCAGACCCCACTGAGGACAATAAAAGAGGGTGGCTCTCAGCTCAGTCTATGTTGAAAAATGTTACACTGCAAATTGCGGAAAATAAGCGCTTTTTCCTGCAACAGGCACAATTTGAAGAAGGAGAAAACATGGGACATATGCTTGCCATGCTAGCTAAATCCCAACAAACACAATCACACATAGTAGCAATAGAAAACCCGGAAGGCACTACATGTCATTCCACTACAAATATTATGTGTGTGTTCAGGGAGTTCTTCCAAGGAGTTTACACCTCCAAAGTAAACCCATCTTCTGCAGAGATCCACTCATTTTTAGACAAATACCCTATTCCCAAGTTGTCCACTTCAGACACAAACCTGCTGAATGCCCCATTGACAGAAGAAGACCTACTGGAGGCCTTGTCACATACAAAGAATGGGAAGGCTCCGGGATCGGATGGCCTCCCAGCAGAAGTATATAAACGATACGCCGCACAACTAATACCAATCCTCCTTAGAGTTTATAATAGGGCATTTGAAACCGGACAACTTCCAGCCTCCATGAGGGAGGCACTGATAGTGGTTCTACTGAAGCCGGGGAAGGATCCACTGTCCCCGGATTCATATAGGCCCATCTCGTTGCTTACATTTGATGTAAAACTGTTGGCCAGGGTCCTGGCCAACAGGTTGGCAAAATGCATCCAAACAGTGGTCCACAAAGACCAGTCAGGTTTCATACCAACCAGATCAACAGCACAGAATTTACGCAGGTTGTTTCTTAATCTACAAGTACCCATCGACAATCCTGGAAATAGGGCTATTCTCTCATTGGACGCTGCCAAAGCTTTTGACAGCGTCGAATGGACATATCTCTGGGAAACACTGAAAAAATTTGGGGTAGGCCCCTCTTTTTTAAAATGGGTCCAACTCCTATACAATACCCCCGCAGCTAGGATGAGAATCAATGGAGACATATCTGAACCCTTTCGACTTTTCAGGGGCACACGGCAGGGGTGCCCTCTATCACCCCTGCTGTTTGCCCTGGCATTGGAGCCTCTGGCCATACACGTAAGAGCTTCACAGAGTGTAGTGGGATTCCGTCGGGGCCTCAGGCAAGACGTTATTTCCTTATATGCGGATGATACCTTAATTTACCTTGGGGATACCGCAAACTCCCTAGAAAACACAATGCACCTAATAGCCCAATTTGGGAACTTATCACGGTTTAGCATAAACTGGAATAAGTCAGTACTAATGCCGCTAGACCCCTTATCTCAATCTTTACCAGAATGTGCAAAAGATATACTTGTAGTAGAAGAATTTAAATACCTAGGGATACAGGTGACTCCAGACCCCACAAAATACCTGACTCTAAACTTAACCCCCTTATTGCATAAATTTAGGATGAAATGCTCATCTTGGGTGAAGTTACCCCTCTCCGCTACAGGAAGAGCAAACCTGATTAAGATGGTATGGGCCCCACAGCTACTATATGTATTTCATAATGCCCCAGTATGGATCCCACACAAATGGTTCACGCTTATTGACGCCCAGTTTAGGGACCTTATATGGGGGAAGAAACCAGCAAGGATTAGTTTACATTCTCTACAGCTAGCAAAAGACCAGGGTGGGTTGGCAGTTCCCCACGCTAGGTCTTACTTTATAGCCTCACAGATGCAACACCTGGGCAACTGGGGAAACATGGATACAGACGACCCCATTAGACTGATACTATTCCCTGAGAACCCAGCGATACCAGCTATATCATACTTGGAGGCGGGTCTTACCCACTTATCACAATCCCTACCCACCATAGTACTACTGAACACTCTGTGGAAGTGCATCAGATCCATCATGAAAATTAAGGGGGTGTGTTCTTTCACCCCAATATGGAGGAACAAATACCTTAAAGAATTATGTAAACTAGAAAACTTCCAACATTGGGAAGAAATGGGGGTGAGGTACATCCCTCAATTGTTCAGTGGTACTACGTTTAAATCCTTCACAAACCTACAGGAAGAATTTGCAATACCCAGAACCAGGTTCTTCCAATATCTACAACTGAGACACGCAGTAAACAGTGAGCTCAGGTCCTCCTCTCTTGCGCTTGTGACACATCCAATGATGTCCGATGTGCTGCTGGCGGGAGACAGAAAGGGCATGATCTCCAGAATATACACTAGATTACTGCAGAGAACACACGACGCCTCCACACTGCCATGCAGGAAAGGATGGGAAAGGATCTGGGCCATATCGACGGGGAACAATGGGAGCTTTGTTTGACGTCCGCACCCTTGGTATCAGTTTCCACGTCACACAGACTGTCACACCTCTTTCTTTTGCACAGAGTGTACAGGACTCCAGCCAGACTACATAAGTGGGGATCTCGCGACTCTCCGCTGTGTCCCAAATGCAACCGTGAAGTTGGGGACTTACTACATATGATGTGGAAATGCCCAAAACTGTTCAGGTATTGGCAATTTGTACTGAATACCATATCTCAGGTATTCCAAATACCAACATTTAATGACCCTTTGGTCTGCCTTCTTGGCGCACTGGAGGTGCCCTCACTTTCGCCTAATGGCCATACTGCAATCCTCCGTTTACTTTACCTGGCCAGAAAAGCAATAGCCAGATTTTGGATAACCCCCAGGGTGCCAACAGGGAAAGGCTGGGTGGAAATGGTAAACAGCACATTGATAAGGGAAAAACTCACCTACCAACATAGGAACGCCCAAAAGAAATTTCTTGCATTATGGCAACCATGGCTAGATGTCCCAGGCTTAGCCCCAACTCAATTAATTAGAGACAGACTACTACAAATGTGAATATTACACACAACAAATAGGACCTATGTAACCTCCAAAAAGGGGGCAAAAATGTAGGAAATAAGGGATGAAGAGAGACACTGTGAATAGAAACACCCGACCACTTACCTGCAAAGAGTGAGAGAACACTACAGCTGCTTCTTACCCTCCCTATTCTTGTTACCCCCTACCTTACCTTCCACCTTCCCTCTCTTCACTTGCTTTCTTCTTCTCTTTTCTACCTACCCCCCATTTTCCCTCCCTGACCTCTTGAAGCTTTCTTTGAGTTATATCTAGTTAAAGGTACACGAACCCCTTGCATCTTTATTAAGATTGCTGGATCCTATGTTTAGATATGTGTGTGTGGTGGTATGACCCACCCATTTAACCTGGAAATATCGAAATAACGAATGCTGTATACAGAATTAATGTCTGCAGGAGGTCGAGCATAAGAACTTACTGTGTAAAGTATATAATGTCACAGTTGGCAGTTTGCCAATATTCTTTGAGGATTCGATAAGGATGTTCAATTTTGTGTTTTGTACCTTTCTAAATGTATGATTGTACATGTTCTTATTTTACCTCTTTATCAATAAAAACGTTTTTTGATCAAAAAAAAAACATGTAGCAGAATACATTTTGGCTTAAATTTATGACAAAATTTGATTTTATCGGATTTCTTTTAAAAAATAAAGGAGAAACTATTGTTTTTTTTTTTAATTTCCGCTATGTTTTCGCTTATATCGCAAAAAATAAAAAACTGAGTCGCGAATAAATACCACCAAACTAAAGCTCTATTTGTGCGAACAAAATGATAAAAAATTAATTTGGTTACAGCATTGCATGACCGCGCAATTGTCACTGAAAGTGCGAGAGCACTGAAAGCTGAAAAATTGGTCTGGGCAGGACGGGTGTTTAAGTGCACAGTATTGTAGTGGTTAAGCACCGGATAGGATAATCCATCCCACCAATGGGAAGGGAGGGGAGGATATATCTTTGTGAATGACTGACCGCTTAACCAACCCCATGAATAAGTCCCTATGTGACGAAACATGTCGGGGGCGTGGCTAAGCGGCATTCACCTGCAGTGATCACTGAGCCTTTTTGCCAAACAGAGAGATGGTGGAATACAGAGGCTGTTGAGATATCTAAGACTGCGTTGTCGTACACACCTCAGGTCCGCTGTGGCCAATCGCCATTTAT
>CM053032.1:143735543-143754175 GCA_028564925.1 Lithobates sylvaticus | reverse complement strand
AAGCGTCCCTGTCCCCGTGTGCTCGCACGCAGAAGCGAACGCATACGTAAGTCCCGCCCACATATGAAAACGGTGTTCAAACCACACATGTGAGGTATCGCTGCGAACGTTAGAGCGAGAACAATAATTTTGGTCCTAGACCTCCTCTGTAACTCAAAACATGTAACCAGTAAACAAAATTAAAGCCTATGGGGATTTTTAAGTAGCGAAGTTTGGCGCCATTTCACGAGTGTGTGCAATTTTGAAGCGTGACATGTTGGGTATCTATTTACTCGGCGTAACTTCATCTTTCACATTATGCAAAAACATTGGGCTAAATTTACAGTTTTGTTTTTTGTAAAGCACAAAACATTTTTTTTCCAAATAAAACACGTTCGAAAAATTGCTGCGCAAGTACCGTGCTAGATAAAAAGTTGCAACGACTGCCATTGTATTCTCTAGGGTCTTTGCTAAAAAAACATATATATTGTTTTGGGGTTCTATGTAATTTTCTAGCAAATAAATGATGATTTTTACATGTAGGAGAGAAATGTCAGAATTGTCCTGGGTGCTCCAGAACGCCTGATGGTGCTCCCTGCATGTTGGGCCTCTGTATGTGGCCACGCTGTGTAAAAGTCTCACACATGTGGTATCGCCGTACTCAGGAGTAATAGCAGAATGTGTTTTGGGGTGTAATTTGTGGTATGCATATGCTGTGTGTGAGAAATAACCTGCTAATATGACAATTTTGTGAAAAAAAAAAAAAATTAAAAAAAATCTTGATATTGCAAAGAATTGTGGGAAAAAAATGACAACTTCAAAAAACTCACCATGCCTCTTTCCAAATACCTTGGAATGTCTTCTTTCCAAAAAGGGGTCATTTGGGGGGTATTTGTACTTTTATGGCTTGTTAGGGTCTCAAGAAATTAGATAGGCCGTCAGTACTTCAGGTGTGATCAATTTTCAGATATTGGCACCATAGCTTGTGGACTCTATAACTTTCACAAAGACCAAATAATATACCCCAATTTGTACTTATTTTTACCAAAGATATGTAGCAGTATAAATTTTGGCCAAAATTTATCAAGAAAAATTACAAATTTGCTAAATTTTATAACAAAAACGAAGAAAAATTCATTTTTTTACTGAATTTTCAGTCATTTTTCTTTTATAGCGCAAAAAATAAAAAACCCAGAGGTGATTAAATACCACCAAAAGAAAGCTCTATTTGTGTGAAAAAAAGGACAAAAAATTCATATGGGTACAGTGTTGTATGACTGAGTAATTGTCATTCAAAGTGTGAGAGCACCGAAAGCTGAAAATTGGTCTGGTTATTAAGGGTGTTTAAGTGCCCAGTGGTCAAGTGGTTAAGGGGGGGGGGGGAGGTTGCATATGATCAACAAGTATAAATACATAAGTGGTCCATATAGTGAACTTGGTGTTGAGTTATTCACTTTAAGATCATCACAGAGGACAAGAGGAATAGAGATTTCATCTCCAAATGCGGAAAGGATTCTTCACATTAAGAGCTGTAAAAATGTGGGATAGGCTCCCTCAAGAGGTGGTTCTGGCCAGCTCAGTAGATTGTTTTAAGAAAAGCCTGGATTATTTCCGAAATGTACATAATATAACTGGATACTAACATTTATAGGTAAAGTTGATCCAAGGAATATCCAATTGCCTTTTAGGGGATCAGGAAGGAATTTTTTTCTCCTGATCAAGTGAATTGGATCATGCTTTATTGTTTTTTTTTTTTTAGCCTTCCTCTGGATCAACTGTGGGTACAGGATTGTATATAGGCAACAAAAGTCAGTACACCCCTAAGTGAAAATGTCCAAATTGGGCCCAAAGTGTCAATATTTTGTGTGGCCACCATTATTTTCCAGCACTGCCCTAACCCTCTTGGGCATGGAGTTCACCAGAGCTTCACAGGTTGCCACTGGAGTCCTTTTCCACTCCTCCATGATGACATCACGGAGCGGTGGATGTTAGAGACCTTGCGCTCCTTCACCTTCCATTTGAGGATGCCCCACAGATGCTCAATAGGGTTTAGGTCTGGAGACATGCTTGGCCAGTTCATCACTTTTACCCTCAGCTTCTTTAGCAAGGCAGTGGTCGTCTTGGAGGTGTGTTTGAGGTCATTATCATGTTGGAATACTGCCCTGCGGCCCAGTCTCCGAAGGGAGGGGATCATGCTCTGCTTCAGTATGTCACAGTACATGTTGGCATTCATGGTTCCCTCAATGAACTGGAGCTCCCCAGTGCCGGCAGCACTCATGCAGCCCCAGACCATGACACTCCCACCACCATGCTTGACTGTAGGCAAGACACACTTGTCTTTGTACTCCTCACCTGGTTTCCGCCACACACGCTTGACACCATCTGAACCAAATAAGTTTATCTTGGTCTCATCAGACCACAGGACATGGTTCCAGTAATCCATGTCCTTAGTCTGCTTGTCTTCAGCAAACTGTTTGCGGGCTTTCTTGTGCATTATCTTAAGAAGAGGCTTCCTTCTGGGATGATAGCCATGCAGACCAATTTAATGCAGTGTGCAGCGTATGGTCTGAGCACTGACAGGCTGACCCCCCCCCCCCTTCAACCTCTGCAGCAATGCTGGCAGCACTCATACATCTATTTCCCAAAGACAACCTCTGGATATGACACTGAGCACGTGCACTCAACTTCTTTGGTCGACCATGGCGAGGCCTGTTCTGAGTGGAACCTGTCCTTTTAAACCTCTGTATGGTCTTGGCAAACCATGCTGCAGCTCAGTTTTAGGGTCTTGGCAATCCTCTTATAGCCTGCCATCTTTATATAGAGCAACAATTCATTTTTTTTAGATCCTTTAGAGAGTTCCTTGCCATGATGTGCCATGTTGAACTTCCAGTGACCAGTATGAGAGAGTGAGAGTGATAACAGCAAAATTAACACACCTGCTCCCCATTCACACCTGCGACCTTGTAACACTAACGATTCACATGACACCGGGGGGGGGGGTTGGCTAATTGGGCCCAATTTGGACATTCTCACTCACTTTTGTTGCCAGTTTAGACATTAATGGCTGTGTGTTGAGTTATTTTGAGGGGACAGCAAATTTACACTGTTATACAAGCGGTACACTCACTAGTTTACATTGCAGCAAAGTGTAATTTCTTCAGTGTTGTCACATGAAAAGATATAATAAAATATTTACAAAAATGTTAGGGGTGTACTTACTTTTGTGAGATACTGTATACAGTAACAAAGTTATGCATTAATTGAATTTTGCTGTGAGCACTGTAGTAACCTCTGTTCTGAGAATCAGTGCCTTGCGAAAGTATTCGGCCCCCTTGAACTTTTCAACCTTTTGCCACATTTCAGGCTTCAAACATAAAGATATAAAATTTTAATTTTTTGTGAAGAATCACCAACAAGTGGGACACAATTGTGAAGTGGAACGAAATGTATTGGATATTTTAAACTTTTTTAGCAAATAAAAAACTGAAAAGTGGTGCGTGCAAAATTATTCGGCCCCTTTACTTTCAGTGCAGCAAACTCACTCCAGAAGTTCAGCGAGGATCTCTGAATGATCCAATGTTGTCCTAAATGACTGATGGTGATAAATAGAATCCACCTGTGTGTAATCAAGTCTCTGTATAAATGCACCTGCTCTGTGATAGTCTCAGGGTTCTGTTGAAAGCGCAGAGAGCATCATGAAGACCAAGGAACACACCAGGCAGGTCCGTAATACTGTTGTGGAGAAGTTTAAAGCCGGATTTGGATACAAAAAGATTTCCCAAGCTTTAAACATCCCAAGGAGCACTGTGCAAGCGATCATTTTGAAATGGAAGGAGTATCAGACCACTGCAAATCTACCAAGACCTGGCTGTCCCTCTAAACTTTCAGCTCAGACAAGGAGAAGACCGATCACAGATGCAGCCAAGAGGCCCATGATCACTCTGGATGAACTGCAGAGAACTACAGCTGAGGTGGGAGAGTCTGTCCATAGGACAACAATCAGTCGTACACTGCACAAATCTGGCCTTTATGGAAGAGTGGCAAGAAGAAAGCCATTTCTCAAAGATATCCATAAAAATTCTCGTCTAAAGTTTGCCACAAGCCACCTGGGAGACACACCAAACATGTGGAAGAAGGTGCTCTGGTCCGATGAAACCAAAATCAAACTTTTTGGCCACAATGCAAAACGATATGTTTGGCGTAAAAGCAACACAGCTCATCACCCTCAACACACCATCCCCACTGTCAAACATGGTGGTGGCAGCATCATGGTTTGGGCCTGCTTTTCTTCAGCAGGGACAGAGAAGATGGTTAAAATTGAGGGGAAGATGGATGCAGCCAAATACAGGACCATTCTGGATGAAAACCTGTTGGAGTCTGCAAAAGACCTGAAACTGGGACGGAGATTTATCTTCCAACAAGACAATGATCCCAAACATACAGCAAAATCTACAAAGGAATGGTTCACAAATAAACGTATCCAGGTGTTAGAATGGCCAAGTCAAAGTCCAGACCTGAATCCAATCGAGAATCTGTGGAAAGAGCTGAAAACTGCTGTTCACAAACGCTCTCCATCCAACCTCACTGAGCTCGAGCTGTTTTGCAAGGAAGAATGGGCAAGAAATTCAGTCTCTCGATGTGCAAAACTGATAGAGACATACCCCAAGCGACTTGCAGCTGTAATCGCAGCAAAAGGTGGCTCTACAAAGTATTAACGCAAGGGGGCCGAATAATTTTGCACGCCCCACTTTTCATTTTTTTATTAGTTAAAAAAGTTTCAAAAATCCAATAGATTTCGTTCCACTTCACAATTGTGTCCCACTTGTTGGTGATTCTTCACAAAAAATTAAAATTTTATATCTTTATGTTTGAAGCCTGAAATGTGGCAAAAGGTTGAAAAGTTCAAGGGGGCCGAATACTTTCGCAAGGCACTGTATAGTGATGCATCATTGGTGTCAGTTGGAGGAATAGTGCCCCATCATTGGTGTCATTGATAGGGGGAGGAATAGTGCCTCATCATTGGTGTCAGTGGGAGGATTAGTGATATGTGTAAGACAACAATTGAAAAACCAACTGAAAACAAAAACTCCACGCCAAATGTTCTCTTATAAAAATATATAAAAAATTCAGAAAAAATAAATATAAAATAAAAGCTGCTTCCTTGGAAAGAGCTAACAGCTCCTTAGTGAAGTGAGAAAAGTGACAATGAGGCGCTGAAAATAATTACCTATTTAAATATAAGAACCCTGTTTTCCTTCATCAAATTGAGGGCCAATAAAATTAATGTAATAGATCCCAACCACAGTGATCAAAAATATTGATACCAAATGACGTAAAAATAACATACAATTGACCGTACATTCATGTGCAATAATACAGTTTTGAAGTGTAACATAAAAAGTCCAATCTAAATGGTTTTTGCAACAAAAATGGTAATAATGCTATAGAAAATAGTTGAAACAAGTCCACCAAGACAACTTTTAAAGTGCAATAGAATCTTCTAAGGAGACGTTGGGTAAACCTTCACCACAGATTTTCAGCAAACAACACCCAATAGTGATAGCAATGTAGTCTGCTTACCAGATCCGTTTGACTACTTTAATTAAAAAGATAGTCAGACAACACTTTTGCAGGTTTGTGCCTGCTCACATACAGGATTGCATGGAAATATATGGAAAAACCTTCCTCCTCATAGGCTCAGACGGGGCATATGGAAAGAGCAAAACATATCCATATCGTAATATTGTTTATTAATATAAAAGTAAGTATAAAATAGCCAAGTGGCTCCTTACATTAAGCAGTGCCCGACCCGACACTGGGACTGCTCGTATTTCAAATTTAGTGGTGTCCGGATGGAGAAACCCTCATTGGTCACCGCTGTTTCGGCATGCCTTCCTCTCCATACAGCCGACAACCAAGAGACCGGATATGGCGTAGTAGAAACGTGACCAGGTACCGCCTCGACGTACGTTTCATCAACACGTCTTCAGGAAGAGTACCTGGTCACTGGGGTCAACTTTTTTTATAGTGCCATTCACAGGCTATAGCAAATAGCCTCAGTCCCGCTCAGGTTGTGAAAACGGAACAATGCTAGCACCATTGATTCATTACATTACAAGGAGACAAATGGCAGCAATAATAAAATAAAACATAATAATAAAACTGATATAAAATCCCTATATTAGAATATTTTAGATGGTAATGCTCTACGTCTATTCCCTAAAGTATATAGACCCATTGATAGAGTTCCATATATAAGGCATCCTCGCTTTCTTCCTCTAGGGGTCTCACTAGCTAGATGGACAATCTGTGAGTGCACATCTCGAAAAGCGACATGTATTGTTGCCAATAGGAATCCTACCAGCGGTGTTAGTTAATAGGCATAGCCAAAGAACTTTCATAATACAATGTTTGATAAAATTAAAAGATATATATTAAACATATATATATATATATAAAATGGAATATACACATGGACCAGCTCATGGAATATTCTCCCTTTTCTCTCTTGATTGCACTAGCAGGCTCTAGGGCAAAATCATACATATTCTATTACCCATAATTCCTTATTCCCTATATTGGGGTATTTTTTGTATATATTTGAAATCTTCATAGCAGAAAATTATATCAGGTATTTAAAAAAAAATAAAACGTTTATTAGTAGATTGTCTTTATCAGGGACAGACATGCGTTATGTCAATCTTCAAATCTGATTAATATAATAGAGCGAGATCCATATGTCTCTACGTCCAATTAGTCATTGGACAAGAAGCAATTTAGATCAAGCTCTATATTCATACCCAACGGTTGCATCATCCTTAATTTGTATATCCATTTGGTTTCATCATTTGGGAGGATTAGTGCCCCATCATTGGTGTCAGTGGGAGGAATAGTGTCCCATCATTGGTGTCAGTGGGAGGATTTGTGCCCCATCATTGGTGTCATAGGGAGGAATAGTGCCTCATCATTGGTGTCAGTGGGAGGGATAGTGCCTCATCATTGGTGTCAGTGGGAGGGATAGTGCCTCATCATTGGTGTCAGCGGGAGGGATAGTGCCTTATCATTGGTGTCAGTGGGAGATTAGATCTTGGGTGGGAGTTCCCGCACTTTTTTCCCCAGGACTTGACCCCTGTATATATATATATATATATATATATATATATATATATATATATATATATATATATATAGTAACACTATAAACTTAAACACAGGGTGATAATTAAACAGCTGCTTGCAAGGATGTTGTCAAAGGCTCAGGAGAGAAGCCAGATACAAGGTTGCCTGTAATTATATAATTGTATCTGTAAGTGCATTTATATCTTGACTGCAAGATATAGTTTAAAATTACAAAAAAAAAAAGCATACATAGAATACATTAAGGTGAAAAACCTTAAGGCTTTAGAACCACTTCAATGTTTGATTAACATTACTGGAGCTTGTTAATATTTTGTAATCTTGTTCACATAATTATATAATTGTATATGTAATTGCATATCTACAGTGTCTTGACTGCAAGACACATTTAGGGTTTGATTAATACATACTGGATTCTGTATTGTGTATTCTTTTACACACACACACACACACACATATATATATAGTGACATTGGGGTGTTTAGCTCAAGTGGATAGATGCGTTTTTGGTGCAGTGAGTCCACATCAGACAGGCATATATAGTTAAGGACCTGGTAGCCCACGTTTATTAAAGGGAAAAACAAAACAAAAGTCCATCCAGGAATCCCACACAGGGGTCAAAGCTTCAATTAAATATATAAAATGCAAATGAAAATGCTAGCCCACCTGGCTACTCTTCAACAGCACTGCTGCTATAGGTACTTGCTTGGATGCACACCGTCTTAGGCTCCTTGGACGCACACAGCTTCAAGCCTCTCAATGCACACAGCTTTAGGCTTCTTGGATGCACACAGCTTTGAAGCCCTTGGACACACACAGCGTTGAGCTTCTTGGACGCACACAGCTTTGAAGCCCTTCAATGCACACAGCTTTGAGCTTCTTAGACGCACACAGCATCTATCCTCACACAGAGACACTCAGTAGCAGCCACTGCTCCACCTTCCTTCCCCCTTCTGCTCTCACCAGCCCCTCAATATATAGGTTGTGTGCACCTGGGCACACACTCTGCTGGTTGTCCACAAGACCTGGACACAGTGTTGGAGATCCAATCCCACCCAAGACTCTGAAGGATCTCCAAACTACAGAACCCCTTTCAGAAATAGCAAGATCTGGAGAAAACTCCCAGAGCAGTTTTCTCAGTTTCAAATCTACGCTCTGTAGTTCTGCAATCCACTGATATGCAGACTCTGTGTCCACTTTAACCCCATTTTCATAGGGACAGAGCCTGGCTCTGCCACAATATATATATATATATATATATATATATATATATATATATATATATATATATATATATATATATATATATATATATATATATATATATATATATATATATATATATATATATATATATATATATATATATATATAATATATATATATATATACACATATATATATATATATATAAAAACAAAAATAAAAAAACTCTCACATAAATGTGTCGACTACTAGGTCCTAACAGGCTCAGAGTCACTGGTACTCAGACAATTGAACAAAATATACAAACCAAAGTTGTGGTATCCCCCCTTTTAGCATAACAGTGTAGAATGATATAAAATGGAACAACAACATACACAAAATGTAGGATTATCTAATGAATCATTTCTCACATTTCACAAATCAAATTTATTGTACAGAAACATAGAATATAAAAACCATGCTACAAGGCCAAAAAATACAGCTTTGACTGCATATTATGGGCACAATTGGCTGCATATAATGAGCACAGTTGGCTGCATTTGCTGGGCATAGTGGTTGCATATGATGGGCACAGTGGCTGCATATGATGGCACAGTGGCTGCAATTGATGTTTTTGTTTCAGTATTTTTCAGAATTTTTCAATTTGTTTGCGCCCCCCTAAAAATTGCCACTGCAGTACTCTGTAAATATCTCATAGTAAGTCAAATAAAAGGGGCACGTGGCTTAAACAGTTGATGATTAGTAGGAAAATTCTGTGCACATTCAATTGTAATAATTCAATTTCAATCCTTCTGAGAATGGATTATTGCAGTAACTCATGGACAAATGGATAATAAGTGAAAGATTACTTACTGTACAGCATGCTTTACCAGCTATAACACATTGAATTACGGAATTATTGAGAGGACGTGTGGTATTGTTTGATACAAGGACATGTTGTAGCATTTATATAGATAATCTGCACAGCCACCTGTCGAGTACACAGGTAACTGTCAAGTGCATCTGCCATATCCAATAGCAACAAGAATTTGATATCGCAATTGTCTAAAGTCAAATGGGAGCCAGGACATTACATGCCACACATGTGTTTACTACATGGGCAAGGCACATCCCCCATAAGGAAAAAGTTGTAATTTAAGGAAATTGTGCATGTGTTTAATTTCAAAGTGGACAAGAGTGTTTGCCCTATAATTCTTGCTGATGCCTTATATAAAAATAATTTATTAATTTGTATCTCCAGCTCCTTATTTCTGGTCAAGTTCATTTTGTGAAATGGAAATTTGTAAAAATATCTCTACAGTTCTAAACAGTATTTTTTTCATGCCTAGTACTAGATAGGAATTGTTCATCTCCCTACAGCTGTCACGTCTGCCAAGGTGAGGTGGATATTGTCAACACCATTTGAAACAAAAATGATTATAGATCCTGAGGCCCTAGGAGACATATACTTGACACTTCTTTGACAATTTAGTAATTCCACAATGGCAAACCATGACAGGATCTTGCCTTTAATTGTGTACTGATCACTCTTTATTCAACAAATTTTATGACCTATATTTATGTTCACATGATTATTGCATTTTCTTTCTACAAGCAGAATTCAGCATCAGCTTCTGACTTTGATTCAGCCACATTTTATGACACAATAGAAATGCTAAGTTCTTTTACTGCTTCAACATTTATTGTACATAGAAATGGTGGCCATTTGTTCTCAATTAATTACCTTTAAACATAGCATATGCAGTTGTCTTAATTTGTTTGTCAATTTTGCCCCACTGCTGATTCATAATAAAGTAGCTGCACTGTACATTTACAATAAAAGAAACAAACTCCATGTTTACTGTGCCTTTAAATATTTCATTTGGGCCAAGCTTGCCCAAATGGACTATCCCCTTTACTAACTGGTGCATCTGGTTGGCAAGCTGTATAAATTGTATGTAGCATCAGTTACCTATAGTATTCAGTACTGTGTTCCAGCAGCAGAGCCAAAAGCTTTGATTGGCTGAAAGAAACAGGCGGATGATGTCACAGTCTCCTCTTTAGTCAATCAGAGGAAACATTGTATTTATTCATAGAATACAAAGCTTCTTGTAGTAGAACTCAGCATAACTTAATTTTGTTCCTTGAACAAGACAAGAAGGTCCTGTCCTGCTGTCGAGGAACACAGCTCTGTACACTGTATGTAACTGATGTCACATACAGTTTATAGAGCATGCCCATCAGGCATATCTGTTAGTGAGGGGAATAGTTTGTTTTGTCCAGCTTGGCCCAAACTAATGCATACATGATGCAACTTTCTTTCTTTTAACCGTGGGTTGAATTGCCCCCCCCCCCCCGCTGTGCTGTTGTATTCTGACAGCGGGAGGTTTCCCAGGCAATAATACAATGATCACTGCTTGTGGTTATAGCTGTCAATTGTGATCAAATGAAAAAAAACAACCAGCCTGCCCATACATGGTTAGAAATTCATCAGGTTCCTGCTAAACTGGCAAAATTTCAATCTATCTATGGTCAGATTTACTGTTTAAAGGCACGTGGAGTTAACTACTTTAACATAGAGCCCTGAAGATGACATAGGGAATATATGTATGGCAAGAGCCACTTCTAATGTATAGCCCAGAAAAAACAAGGAGAGGGGCGCCTCTGAATATATATCAACATAGCATTTATTAAAAAGAAAATATCCACTCACATGAAAGATTGCAAAGTAGCGTTTAAACACGTCTCTGGACTGGAAGAGAGGAGATGGACTACAAGTCACAGCAAGTCTATATGCAACTGGCAGCACAAATAAACATTATTCTGGAGATCTGGCAAAAAAAAAAAATAATCAGGAGATCATAATAAATCAGGAGATCACAAGAAATAATAAAAAATCAGTTTATCAGAACTCTGTGTGAATATCAGCAGCAAAGCAACTTCATTATTCTAGCATTATAAAGAAGAAGAGAATGCACTGCATTGAAAGATTAAAAAATTTGCAGAGTGACGAATGTGCTATCTCCATTATGAACGCTAGTTTTACCAGACCGAGCGCTTCCGTCTTGTACTTGATTCAGAGCATGCGTGAAATTTTGTGCCTCGAACTTGTGTACACACGCTCAGAATTTCCGACAACAACGTTTTTGGTTGGAAAATTTGAGAACCTACTCTCAAACATTTGTTGTCGGAAATTCCAACAGCAAATATTCGATGGAGCATACACACGGTTGGAATTTCCGACAACAAGCTCACATCGAACACTTGTTGTCATAATGTCCGACCGCGTGTACGCGGCATTAGGCTTCATGTACACAGAAACCTCCTCTGAACGCTGAAGCTTGACAGCTAAAAAAAAAAAACGCTGACAAAAAATTATAAATAAAAAACAGCATGCCCCCCCCCCCAAATATATCCCGGACACTTAAGTCTGGTATGTATTTTGAGGGGAAACTCCACGCCAAAATGTAAAAAGAAAACAGTGTGGGGTCCCACCCAAAATACATACCAGACTATGTGAATGAGTATTGGGTACATAGTG
Organism: Lithobates sylvaticus; assembly: GCA_028564925.1. NCBI lineage: Eukaryota > Metazoa > Chordata > Amphibia > Anura > Ranidae > Lithobates > Lithobates sylvaticus. Next base: position 143,742,333 of record CM053032.1, on the reverse strand, counting down.
TCCTTACCCATTCACCAAAAAAAGTGTCAAAAAGTAATAAAAAAGTAATAAAAACACAGAGACAGTTTTTGACAATTCCTTTACTAAAAAAAAAAAAAACAGTATCCCACAATGTAAATCCTTCATCAATCACGCTGCCCATTGCACCCAAAAAAAGAAAGCGACAGATGTCACTGTCAAGTTTTTCTTTGTTTCTGTTATAAAATGTTGTAAATAAGTAAGTTTTCTCCTTCACTGATGGGCACTAATGAGGCTGCAATGACGGGCACTGATAAGGCGACACTGATGGGCCCTCATGTGGTGGCACCAATGAGGTGGCACTGATGGGCACTGATGATGGGCACTGATAGGCAGCACTGATATGCAGTACTGATGGGCATTGATAGGCAGCACTGATAGGCACTCATAGGTGGCACTGATGGGCACTGAAAGGCTGCACTGATGGGTACTTATGGGTGGCACTAATAAGCGGCACTGATGGGCACTGATATGCAGCACTGATGGGTGGCACTGATGAACACTGATAGATGACATTGATAGGCATCACTGATGGCACTGGCACTGGCAGCCATTGCTGATGGGCACCGATTGGCATCATATCTGGGCACTAATTGGCATCATGTCTGGGCACTGACTGGCATCCCTGGTGGTCCAGGGTGGCATACATGTGGCCATCCATGATCAGCATCCCTGGTGGTTCTGGCAACATCTCTGGTGTTCCTGGGCAGACATCCACCTGGGGCTGCGCTGATAATCCATCAGCGCAGATCCCCCCATCAGGAGAGCAGCTGATCAGCTCTCCTCTACTCGCATCTGTCAGGCACGAGTGAGGAAAAGCCGATTAAATGGCTTTTCCTGTTTACACTGTGATCAGCCATGATTGGACACGACTGATCATGTGGTAAGGAGCCTCCGTCAGAGGCTCTTTACCGAGATCAATGTTGCGTTGTGTCAGACTGGTCACCACCAATTGCCACGCTGCACGTCCCCACGGGCATGTGCCAGCTGTTATCCTGAAAGATGTTATATGACGGCCAGTCAGGATAACTGAACCACTGTTTAGTTTGCTTAACAAACTAACAAATAACAACATTTTGAAAAAAAAACTTTTCTTTGTTTTGGTTATAAAATGTTGTTTTCTCCTTCACTGATGGGCACTGAAGAGGCAGCACTGATGGGCACTGAAGAGGCAGCACTGATGGGCACGGATGAGTTGGCACTGATAAGGTGGCACTGATGGGCACTGATGAGGAGACACTGATAAGTAGAATTGATGGGCACTGATAGACGGGGGCGCATGCGCGGCGCTGAGACGGATGGACGCCTGAGAGTTTAGCTCCGCTCAGCCCGGGACTCTAACAGCATCTAGAGGGCCATAAACTGCACTAAACCCTGTTATACCAACACCCCTCGCCTCACTGGGACCCAGTGCATGCCTTCGAAGAGGAAGAAATCCCGAGGAGGATCGCAACCCACCCTAACCCACTATCTCCTCCGCACGCGGGAACGATACAGCATGGAGCAAGATGGCGCCGAGGGAGGAAGTCAAGCTCCTGCACCTGTCTCTTCGCTTCCACGACCTCCGTCCCTCTCTGAGTCCGTCTCCAGTGAGTACCCTACTGCCTTATCTAAGGCTGACCTTGACGCTAGCTTGGAAGCAATGTACCTCAGACTGGCTACTAAATTCCAGACGGAATTACACAAGACATCACACTCCCTGTCCCAGGAAATCACGGCACTCGGTTCTAGGACCGAAAAACTAGAATCCAAACATGACGAATTAGCCCTGGCCTATAACGATTTAAGCAGGGAACATGATACCCTGACATCAGCCTTCCACTCGATCCAAGCCCAAGTCGAAGACCTCGACAATAGGAACAGACGCCACAACCTATGGATCCGTGGTATTCCAGAGTCTGAAACCGAATTAATCCCCACAGTGATTAGGCTGTTCAAAACCCTGCTCCCAGATCATGACTCGCAATCTTTTAAATGCGATCGGATTCATAGAGCCCTTCGCCCCAAACCACCTGACGACAAGCCGCCGAGAGATGTAGTCCTCTGCATGAAAGACTTTCTAACAAAGGAAGAAATTCTACGCGCGGCCCGCAACAATCGCAGGATCACTTTGGACGAGCATGTTGTACAAATTTACCCGGACATATCTCCGACCACCCTGGATCGCAGATGGGGCATGAAAGAGGTCACCATGATCCTGCAATCAGCGCAGATTCACTACAGATGGGGATTCCCCTTTAAATTGATTATCCCCCACAACGGAACCACATACCTAGCCACCTCTCTACTTGAAGGGCAGGAGATCCTAGTTAAGCTGGGCCTGTTGGACGCTGCTGCAATACGTCGCCTTCCCTCTACTCCCAGACCCGCACCGATTTGGCAGACCCCTCCACCCAGAAGAGACAGACGGAGGATCCGCTACGACGCCGGAGAGCACCAAGAAGACCGCCCGCTCTGAACTCTACTATGAAGCTCACCTCGGACCCATCCACATCCCGATATGTGTAACAGCAACACTTCCACGGACACCCTTTCACGTTCCAACATCAGAGTTTGTCCCTCGGAGCTGCTGCATGCCTTCCCCACCCGGCAGTAACTATTCGTTTAGCCTTCCCGACCCCTGGATGTATGGTCGGCCTGGCCGGGTACGAGACCGCGCTGTCTCGTTGTTCTTATTTTCTTTTTCAGGTATCACCTCCTATGTCCTACCTGACCAAATTTGGCGACCACTCATGAGGTTTGCCCACCACTGGTCTTTGCTATTTTTTTTTTGGTATCTGACTCTCCAGTTTGACTTTTTTTTCCTCCTTCACTTTTTTTTTTGACGCAACTTTTTTAAACGATATACTTATCCAATGTGTATATATTCTACTGACAGGTTTGGTCACAGGTCATTTTTGCTCAACATATACGTGTCTGTTCAGCTTGCTGTTTATCAATAGATATGCTTTTAAGTACTTTCCAGAGGTATGGCTGCGCCCCCTACAGTTGGATCAAATTTCAGTTAGATCGGTTATGAATACCCAATACAAATGGCTATAACATGCATTTCTCATAACGTTAAGGGTTTCAATTCCCCAATTAAGAGAAGGAAAGCATTTGCCCAATATAAAAAACTTGATGCCAAGGTAATTTTGCTGCAGGAGACGCATTTTGCCCACTCCTCTCACCCTAAATTTCTTCACAGAAATTTCCCACAATCTTATTTCTCCCTGCACTCGACTAAAAGTAGGGGCGCCGCCATACTTCTTCATTCCTCCTTCCCTATGGAGGTTAAACGTGTCTGTAGAGATAAGGAGAGTAGATTTGTCATTATAAAAGGGACACTCCATAACAGAGAGCTCACAATTGCAAGCATTTATGCCCCTAACGACAGCCCAGCTTCCTTTTTTAGCCAATTTTTTACTAAACTAGCTGAATTCCACTCCCCCCACATGATAGTGGGTGGGGATTTCAATATGGTTGCTAATCCTAATTTGGACCGTTCCTCTCCTACACCCTCTACTAGAGCCTTCCCAAAATCCCTGACTTCAGGCCTCCAAGGTAACCAACTCGTAGATGCATGGCGGGCACACAACACCGGCTTGAAAGGGTATACATTCTTTTCTCACCCACACAATAGCTATGCTAGATTGGATTATATATATATACCTCACCAATTATCTTGGCTAACTCCTCAGATGCAGAGATTCACCCGTGTGTATGGTCGGACCATCATATAATCTCCTTCACTACGGAATATATACGTTTGGCTCCGACCCCATTCACCTGGAGATTGAACGAATCGATGCTCTCGGACTTAGCCACAGAATCACAAGTGGCACAATCAATAGAGGAATATTTCTCCATTAATGCACTCCCGGATATCTCCCCGCCACTGCTATGGACGGCTCATAAAGCGGTCATAAGGGGAAAATTGATTAGCATCTCGGCCACACAAAATAAATTGAACAAACAAAAAATTCTTGACCTCACTAAAGAACTAGATCTTCTGTATAAAGATACCCCTAAGCTCCTTTTAGCAGACACTAGACGCCTCATTGACCAAAAATGTTTGGAGTTAGACTCCCTTCTCTCCACCAAAGTAGAAAAAGCACTTAGATGGACAAAGGCCAAATACTTATTGCACAGCAACTCCTCCTCCACCATTTTTGCCAGGAAGTTGAACCAAGCCATACGCCCATCTCATGTATATAAACTCTCCAACCCTGACGGGACAGTTACCTCGCACCCTAAAGAGGTTCTAAAAATTTTTGAGGAGTTCTACTCTAAGCTATTAGCTGCAGATAGAGGGATTTCCCCTTTAAATGAGGACCCCTGGTTTCGGGACATACCCCTACCCGCCCTCACACCTACACAAGTGGACTCCCTGAATGCCCCTATCACCATCTCAGAAATTCTAAGGGTTTTTAAAGCTTTAAAACTAGGTTCCGCCCCAGGCCCTGATGGATTCTCCTCCCTGTACTATAAAAAATTCCCTGAACTTCTGGCCCCTAGACTAGTTAACCTTTATAATTGGATCTTACAAGGTGGTAGCTTTCCTGAAGAAATGCTACTTGCAAACATGTCCTTGATCCCCAAACCCAACAAGAATCATGCCCTCCCTCAAAACTATAGGCCCATCTCAGTTATTAATAATGATCTGAAGATCTTTAGTAGAATCCTGGCTGACAGGTTATCACATATTATCCCTTCCCTTATATCCCCGTATCAAGCAGGTTTCATCCCCCACAGACTAATTACGGACAACATACGTCTAGCCACAAATATTATCCAAGATGCTAAGCTATCCTCCCGTAAACTCCTTTTGCTCAGCCTAGACATACAAAAGGCATTTGACAGTGTTTCATGGGAATATATTGGAACACTCCTGCAAAACATGGGCTTCCATGGAGAATTCCTATGCGCATTTCAGGCCCTCTACCAACACCCCAAGACACGTATCAGAATTCCAGGCTGTAACTCGGAGTTCTTCCAGCTGGGAAAGGGCACCAGGCAAGGCTGCCCTCTCTCACCCCTAATTTTTGCTCTTGCCCTTGAACCCCTTGCAATTGCCCTACTAAATAACCCAGATATTTCAGGATATACAAAAGGCCCCTCTTCATACAAATTCTGTATGTACGCAGACGATGTATTGATGTTTATCACCAACCCCCTGATATCCCTTCCTAATCTTTTCCTAACCCTTTCGAACTTTGCCAAAGTCTCCGGCCTCTCAGTCAACGTTTCCAAAACAACGGCCCTCCCGGTAGGATTCCACCCAGCGGAACTCACTCATCTAAAACAAACCTACTCTTTCACATGGTCAGACACCCATCTCTTATACCTTGGTATAGAACTAGCTAATGACTTCGACAAACTCTTTGCTCTCAACTACCCTCGGCTGGTAATTAAACTCAAAAAAGCGCTAAAGCATTGGGCATCACTTCACATCCCTTTTATAGGCAGGATTACAGCCCTGAAGATGGTAATTCTCCCCAGGCTATTGTATCTTTTTCGCTCACTCCCCATTAGACTGACCAAATCTTATCTAGCAGGGATTCAAACACACCTTAACCGTTTTGTCTGGCACAATAAACCCTCCAGATTCTCGAGAACGGTTTTATACCGCTCCTCGAAAAGGGGAGGCCTAGGAGTGCCCCAGTTATGGCTCTATTTCCTGTCATGCAGGTTCACACAACAGGCGCAATGGAACATTAGACAGTCTAGGGTGCCCTGGGTCAAATTCGAGTCGTAATCCATCACCCCCCTACACCTCCCGGGACTAATGTGGTCCTCCCTCTCATCTTACCCAGAACTTGAGAGGAAGAACAGCATTGTGGCGATAGGCCTGCGTCTCTGGAAGCAATACATGTCCAAGTACGACTTGGCTTCCTCTCCCTCCCTAGGAGCCACCTTCCTAGGAGACCCCAGAGTCCCATCCTCATTCCATGACCCTGAATCCTTCCACCTGTGGACAGACCAAAACTTGACCAAATTGGGTGATTTTTTCGTTGGAGGGAAATTGGTCTCATTCCAAAATATGCAGGCCCTATACCACATCCCAGATTCTGAATACTTCCACTACCTACAGATTAGGCATTTTTTCCTCTCTCATTACAATGTCTCACAGGCTACCAACAACACCCCTTTTGAGGACATATGTCATACTAGCCCACGGCAGAAAGGCCTGATATCAGGGGTCTATAAATCTATGGAGGCTCGGCAGGAATCCCTCCCCTTGAAATATAGGGCAGACTGGGAATTTGAACTAAATCTAGGGGATGATACAATAGACTGGGAGAAAGGCTGGACTAATCTAAGAAAATGCACCAAATCGCTTACGATCAGGGAAACGGCCATTAAACTTATCACTAGATGGTACTATACTCCATCACGCCTGCACAGGATCTACCTTCGTACATCGCCCAACTGCTTTAGAGGTTGCAATACCCTGGGGACATTTAGGCACCTGTTCTGGGACTGCCCCATTGCCCAAAGGACTTGGTCAGAGCTATTCAAATTGATCGACGAAATAGCAGGTAGTCAAGTCCACCTGTCCCTATACCACTGTATCCTGTTCCAGTCCCCCCCAGACACCGCAAAGCCCTTGGTAAGATTGATTCACTCAATGTGCACAGCGGTTCTCTGGACGGTGGCTCTCCACTGGAAATCCCCGGTAGTCCCCTTGGCCCAGATTATAGCACGTATAGACCACACGATGCTAGCTGAAAAGATATTCCATACCTTACATGATACGATTCCTGTATTTGATGCTAAATGGAACCCTTGG
>CM053032.1:143611386-143735043 GCA_028564925.1 Lithobates sylvaticus | reverse complement strand
TTGTTCTTAAGTAGAATCTGAACAGGTACATTATGAAGTGTAGCTCCATCCCAAAAAAATCTATTTTTAAGCTTTTTGGAGAACATAGGGAGGGGTTATCACCCCTGTAACATTTGCTGTCTTTGCACATCTGTTCAGAACATGTCACCTCACTTTCCGTCCCAATGACAAATGTTTTTGGAAAAGTGGGGTTTTAATTGAAACAAGGATTGGTGATAAAGTATCAGTAGAGAGGAGATACCTTTTTCCCAAATTAAATCTAACAGGATAGAATTTCCCTTCCTAGGGGTAGATTTCCTCTCACTTCCTGTTTTCTCTTTCCATTTGCAAGTAGGAGTCGTTTGTAAGTTGGATGTTTGAAAGTAGGGGCCTGGCGTATATACTCTGCAGAAATTTGCCCTATTAGATGTTGGTGTAGCCACAAGACTGGTGGGCACAGGAATGGGCCCTGCTGTGAGTTAATAGATCAAGATTTGTAATTGCATGCACCTGTTGAACAGGGCAGAAAAATTGGGGGTGGTGGTGGTGGTGGACGGTGTTGCCACAAGACTGTAAGCTCTCACAGTTACTCTTGGTGGGCGCAGGAATGGGCCCTGCTGTGAGTTATTAGATCAAGATTTGTAATTGCAAGCACCTGATGAACAGGGCAGAAAAATTGGGCCTTTGGCGGTGGTGGTGGACGGTGTTGCCACAAGACTGTAGGCCCTCATAGTTACTCTTGGTGGGCGCAGGAATGGGCCCTGCTGTGAACTATTAGATCAAGATTTGTAATTACCCGCCCCTGTTAAACAGGGGCTGAAAAATTGTGCCTTAGGCACTGGTGCTGGTGCCACAACACTGCAACCCCTCACAGATACTGTACTTGGAGCACAGCAGTCACACGTGTTGCGAAGCATTTTTTTTAAAAATTGTAAGTACACGCCCCTGTTAAACAGGGGCTGAAAAATTGTGCCTTAGGCACTGGTGCTGGTGCCACAACACTGCAACCCCTCACAGATACTGTACTTGGAGCACAGCAGTCACACGTGTTGCGAAGCATTTTTTTTTAAAAAATTGTAAGTACACGCCCCTGTTAAACAGGGGCTGAAAAATTGTGCCTTAGGCACTGGTGCTGGTGCCACAACACTGCAACCCCTCACAGATACTGTACTTGGAGCACAGCAGTCACACGTGTTGCGAAGCTTTTTTTTTTTTATAAAAATTGTATGTACACGCCCCTGTTAAACAGGGGCTGAAAAATTGTGCCTTAGGCACTGGTGCTGGTGCCACAACACTGCAACCCCTCACAGATACTGTACTTGGAGCACAGCAGTCACACGTGTTGCGAAGCATTTTTTTTTAAAAATTGTATGTACACGCCCCTGTTAAACAGGGGCTGAAAAATTGTGCCTTAGGCACTAAACAGGGGGTGTGGTGGCATGGATCATTGAGGAGGAGGAAGAGGATAGTCAGTGAACATAAGAGGACAGTCACTCAGCATCAGCATAGGCAGTCTTGAAGGGATGTGACATTATAAATTATTCCGTTATATCCGCTTCAGGTGCCTGGTAGCTGGTGGTGATCCAAGACTGATTCATTTTGATGAAGGTCAGTCGATCAACCGAGGCGGTGGACAGGCGCACCCTATGATCGGTGACAAATCCTCCAGCAGCACTGAATGTGCGTTCGGAAAGAACGCTGGAGGCAGGACAGGCCAGTAGCTCAATTGCATACTGTGCAAGCTCTGGCCAGTGATCCATCCTCAGGACCCAGTAAGCCAGAGGATTTTCGGTGGGAAAGGTGTCCAAGTCTGACCTTGCCCCAAGGTATTCCTGCACCATGTATATCAGACGCTGGCGATGGTTGCTGGAACCGATCATACCTTGGGGCTGCGGACTAAAAAATTGTCTGAACGCATCGGTCAGACGTCCACCTTCCCCACCGCTCCTTCTGCTACTGACCGAAGCCTCAGCAACTCGTCGCCCAGGACCAGGAGTTTGTAACCTCCCAGTTTCTGGGAACGCGTTGCACAGACCTTTCTGCAAGGCCTCCCTGAGATGTCTCATCCTCTGCTCCCTCTGCGACGGCAAGATAAGGTCCGCAACCTTACCCTTGTACCGTGGATCAAGGAGAGTGGCCAGCCAGTAATGGTCCCTCTCCTTGATCCGAAGAACACGAGGATCCTTCCGCAGGCTTTGCAGGATCAGGGAGGCCATGCAGCGTAGGTTAGCTGAGGCATTCGGTCCGGAGTCTTCTGGGTCACTGAGGATGACATGATCGCCAGCCACCTCCTCCCAGCCACGTACAAGTCCACTGGTTTGTTGGGACTGTACATCATCCCTAAAAGACTGCTGCTGCTGATGCTGAGTGCCAGGCTCCACCTCCATGCTCACACAATCCTCCTCCTCCTCCTCCTCCTCATCCTCTTCCTGTGTGATGGGTGGGACAGAAGGAACACTGTCCGGATAAAGGGGGCCTTGAGAGGCAAGGAAGTCCTCCTCTTCCTGCCTCTGTTCTGCCTCAAGTGCCCTGTCCATTATCCCACGCAGCGTATGCTCCAACAGGTGGACAAGAGGTACAGTGTCACTGATGCATGCACTGTCACTGCTCACCATCCTCGTGGCCTCCTCAAATGGTGAGAGGACAGTGCATGCATCCCTGATCATGCTCCACTGACGTGGGGAAAAAAAAAACAAGCTCCCCTGACCCTGTCCTGGTGCCGTAGTCGCAAAGGTACTCATTGATGGCCCTCTGCTGCGTGTGCAGTCGCTGCAGCATGGCCAACGTTGAGTTCCACCTGGTGGGCATGTCACATATTAGGCGGTTCTTGGGCAGGTTCAGCTCCTTTTGCAGCTCAGTCAGCCGAGCACTGGCATTATAAGATCGGCGGAAATGCACACAGACTTTCCTGGCCTGCCTCAGGACATCCTGTAAGCCTGGGAACCTGCCCAAGAACCGCTGCACCACCAGGTTGAGGACGTGAGCCATGCAGGGCACATGGGTGAGCTGCCCCTGTCGCAGGGCGGAGAGGAGGTTGGTGCCATTGTCAGAAACGACCATTCCTGGCTTAAGCTGACGTGGCGTCAACCACCTCTCGGCCTGCCCCTGCAGAGCTGCCAGAACCTCTGGCCCAGTGTGGCTCCTGTCCCCCAAACACACCAGCGCAAGCACGGCATGGCATCTTTTTGCCTGCGTACTTGCGTAGCCCCTTGTACGCCTACGGAGCACCGCTGGTTCCAAGGACAGAGCACTGGAGGAAGAAGAAGAGGAGGGGGTGGAGGAGAGAGGTGTGTCACAACCAGTAGCAGTAGTAGCGTTTTGGAGGCGTGGTGGCGGAACAACCTCCAACACTACTGCACCTTGTCCTGCATCCCTCCCAGCTGCCAATAGAGTGACCCAATGGGCCGTGAAAGAAAGGTACCGTCCCTGTCCATGCCTGCTGGACCATGAGTCAGCGGTAATATGCACCTTACCGCTGACCGCCCTGTCCAGCGAGGCATGGACATTGCCTTCCACATGCCGGTAGAGAGACGGAATCGCCTTCCGTGAGAAAAAGTGGCGTTTGGGAACCTGCCACTGAGGAACCGCACATTGAACAAACTCACGGAAGGGGGCCGAGTCTACCAACTGAAAAGGCAGCAGTTGAAGTGCTAGCAATTTAGCCAAGCTAGCATTCAACCACTGGGCATGTGGATGGCTGGGAGTGTACTTCTTTCTACGGTCCAGCAGCTGGGGCAGGGAAATTTGCCTGCTGCAATCGGACGTCGGTGTACTGCAAGTACTTGGTTGTGACACACCTAATTCTACACCTTCAGTCCTCTCAGAGCAGCTTTCAGAGAGGACTGAAGGTGTAGTGGGGATGGAGATCCCAGCTGATGAGGAGCAAGGAGAGGTCCGCTTAGTTCTTTGGTGTGGGTCTTTTATGTGTGCCTGCCAACGAGCTGCATGGCAGGTCGACATATGTCTGGTCATGCTTGTGGTGCCCAAGCGGCTGATGTTTTGGCCACGCGAGATACGCTTGAGACAAATATTGCAAATAGCAGTGGTGCGATCTGATGCACTCGTCTCAAAAAAGGCCCACACCAAAGAACTTTTCTGATAACGTGCAGAGGCAGCGCCCTGCACAGGCGGAGCTCTGCGGTGTTGTACAGTTGCTGTGCTGGCCTCTACCTGGCCTCCAGGGGGCATCCTGCCTCGTTGGACATGTGACGCCGCATCCTCCTCCTCCTCGTCCTCCTCCTCATCCTCTCTCCCTTCAGGCACCCACGTGGAGTCAGTGACCTCATCATCCCCTCCCTCTTCACCACTAGAGCAAACCTGGCAGTAAGCTGCAGCTGGTGGAACAGTACTGCCAGATTCCTCAAGCTGGGTATCATCATTCGAGCCTTCGAATCGTTGGGCATCATCCTGGAGCATGTACCCAACACTGTGCTCAAAGAGTTCGGGGGACTCCTCAGGAGGACATGGTGGGTCTAGGGAAGGGGTGGCTGATGATGCCATTGAGTACGCGTTGGCAGCTGCTCTGCCAGTACCCTGAGCCTGGGTGAGAGAGGATGAGGAGGATGAGGAGGGCTTGATCATCCATTCTACCAAGCCTTCAGCATGATGCGGCTCCACATGTCCAGCTGCCGAAAACAAAGACGCGCGTGTCCCATGGCCACGTGCTGATGACGATGCACGACCACGTCCACGGCCACGTCCACTAGAAACAGAGCCTGCCTGCCCTGTGTTCTTGGCTCTGCACGCTCTGCCTCCCCTTGGCGGTCTTCCAGCCATTGTAGTCGGTAGTCCTGTGGGTGCTGCTGAGAAGAATATATAGGAGCTCTGTGTGATGCAACTAACACACTAGAAGTCCTATGGGTGCTTCTGCAAAGAAAATATAGGAGCTCTGTGTGATGCCACTAACACACTAGAAGTCCTGTGGGTGCTGCTGAGAAGAAAATATAGGAGCTCTGTGTGATGGCACTAACACACTAGAAGTCCTATGGGTGCTTCTGCAAAGAAAATAGAGGATCTCTGTGTGATGGACTAACACACTTCAAGTCCTATAGGTGCTTCTGGGAACAAAATATAGGATCTCTGTGTGATGGGACTAACACACTTCAAGTCCTATAGGTGCTTCTGGGAACAAAATATAGGATCTCTGTGTGATGGGACTAACACACTTCAAGTCCTATAGGTGCTTCTGGGAACAAAATATAGGATCTCTGTGTGATGGGACTAACACACTTCAAGTCCTATGGGTGCTTCTGGGAAGAAAATATAGGATCTCTGTGTGATGGGACTAACACACTTCAAGTCCTATAGGTGCTTCTGGGAACAAAATATAGGATCTCTGTGTGATGGGACTAACACACTTCAAGTCCTATAGGTGCTTCTGGGAACAAAATATAGGATCTCTGTGTGATGGGACTAACACACTCAAGTCCTATGGGTGCTTCTGGGAAGAAAATATAGGATCTCTGTGTGATGGGACTAACACACTTCAAGTCCTATAGGTGCTTCTGGGAAAAAATATAGGAGCTCTGTGTGATGGGACTAACACACTTCAAGTCCTATAGGTGCTTCTGGGAACAAAATATAGGTCTGTGTGATGGGACTAACCCACTTCAAGTCCTATAGGTGCTTCTGGGAACAAAATATAGGATCTCTGTGTGATGGGACTAACACACTTCAAGTCCTATAGGTGCTTCTGGGAACAAAATATAGGATCTCTGTGTGATGGGACTAACACACTTCAAGTCCTATGGGTGCTTCTGGGAAGAAAATATAGGTCTGTGTGATGGGACTAACACACTTCAAGTCCTATAGGTGCTTCTGGGAACAAAATATAGGTCTGTGTGATGGGACTAACACACTTCAAGTCCTATAGGTGCTTCTGGGAACAAAATATAGGTCTGTGTGATGGGACTAACACACTTCAAGTCCTATAGGTGCTTCTGGGAACAAAATATAGGATCTCTGTGTGATGGGACTAACACACTTCAAGTCCTATGGGTGCTTCTGGGAAGAAAATATAGGTCTGTGTGATGGACTAACACACTTCAAGTCCTATAGGTGCTTCTGGGAACAAAATATAGGATCTCTGTGTGATGGGACTAACACACTTCAAGTCCTATAGGTGCTTCTGGGAACAAAATATAGGATCTCTGTGTGATGGGACTAACACACTACAAGTCCTATGGGTGCTTCTGGGAAGAAAATATAGGTCTGTGTGATGGGACTAACACACTTCAAGTCCTATAGGTGCTTCTGGGAACAAAATATAGGATCTCTGTGTGATGGGACTAACACACTTCAAGTCCTATAGGTGCTTCCGGGAACAAAATATAGGATCTCTGTGTGATGGGACTAACACACTTCAAGTCCTATAGGTGCTTCTGGGAAGAAAATATAGGTCTGTGTGATGGGACTAACACACTTCAAGTCCTATAGGTGCTTCTGGGAACAAAATATAGGATCTCTGTGTGATGGGACTAACACACTTCAAGTCCTATAGGTGCTTCTGGGAACAAAATATAGGATCTCTGTGTGATGGGACTAACACACTACAAGTCCTATGGGTGCTTCTGGGAAGAAAATATAGGCTCTGTGTGATGGGACTAACACACTTCAAGTCCTATAGGTGCTTCTGGGAACAAAATATAGGATCTCTGTGTGATGGGACTAACACACTTCAAGTCCTATAGGTGCTTCTGGGAAGAAAATATAGGTCTGTGTGATGGGACTAACACACTTCAAGTCCTATAGGTGCTTCTGGGAACAAAATATAGGATCTCTGTGTGATGGGACTAACACACTTCAAGTCCTATAGGTGCTTCTGGGAAGAAAATATAGGTCTGTGTGATGGGACTAACACACTTCAAGTCCTATAGGTGCTTCTGGGAACAAAATATAGGTCTGTGTGATGGGACTAACTCACTTCAAGTCCTATAGGTGCTTCTGGGAACAAAATATAGGATCTCTGTGTGATGGGACTAACACACTACAAGTCCTATAGGTGCTTCTGGGAAGAAAATATAGGTCTGTGTGATGGGACTAACACACTTCAAGTCCTATAGGTGCTTCTGGGAACAAAATATAGGATCTCTGTGTGATGGGACTAACACACTACAAGTCCTATGGGTGCTTCTGGGAAGAAAATATAGGTCTGTGTGATGGGACTAACACACTTCAAGTCCTATAGGTGCTTCTGGGAACAAAATATAGGATCTCTGTGTGATGGGACTAACACACTACAAGTCCTATGGGTGCTTCTGGGAAGAAAATATAGCTCTGTGTGATGGGACTAACACACTTCAAGTCCTATAGGTGCTTCTGGGAAGAAAATATAGCTCTCTGTGTGATGGGACTAACACACTTCAAGTCCTATAGGTGCTTCTGGGAACAAAATATATGATCTCTGTGTGATGGGACTAACACACTACAAGTCCTATAGGTGCTTCTGGGAAGAAAATATAGCTCTGTGTGATGGGACTAACACACTTCAAGTCCTATAGGTGCTTCTGGGAACAAAATATATGATCTCTGTGTGATGGGACTAACACACTTACAAGTCCTATAGGTGCTTCTGGGAAGAAAATATAGCTCTGTGTGATGGGACTAACACACTTCAAGTCCTATAGGTGCTTCTGGGAACAAAATATAGCTCTGTGTGATGGGACTAACACACTACAAGTCCTATAGATGCTTCTGGGAACAAAATATATGCTCTCTGTGTGATGGGACTAACACACTTCAAGTCCTATAGGTGCTTCTGGGAACAAAATATATGATCTCTGTGTGATGGGACTAACACACTTCAAGTCCTATAGGTGCTTCTGGGAAGAAAATATAGCTCTGTGTGATGGGACTAACACACTTCAAGTCCTATAGGTGCTTCTGGGAACAAAATATATGATCTCTGTGTGATGGGACTAACACACTACAAGTCCTATAGGTGCTTCTGGGAACAAAATATAGCTCTGTGTGATGGGACTAACACACTTCAAGTCCTATAGGTGCTTCTGGGAACAAAATATAGGAGCTCTGTTTGCTGCCAGTGCCTGCCTGCCACGAACACACTACAAGTCCTATAGGTGCTTCTGGGAACAAAATATAGGAGCTCTGTTTGCTGCCACTGCCTGCCTGCCACGAACACACTACAAGTCCTATAGGTGCTTCTGGGAACAAAATATAGGAGCTCTGTTTGCAGTCACTGCCTGCCTGCCACGAACACACTACAAGTCCTATAGGTGCTTCTG
Organism: Lithobates sylvaticus; assembly: GCA_028564925.1. Lineage (NCBI taxonomy): Eukaryota > Metazoa > Chordata > Amphibia > Anura > Ranidae > Lithobates > Lithobates sylvaticus. The sequence goes on along the minus strand of CM053032.1, from coordinate 143,726,821 downwards.
GGAACAAAATATAGGAGCTCTGTTTGCTGCCACTGCCTGCCTGCCACGAACACACTACAAGTCCTATAGGTGCTTCTGGGAACAAAATATAGGAGCTCTGTTTGCTGCCACTGCCTGCCAGTGCCTGCCTGCCACGAACACACTACAAGCCCCTCTTTCTAAATGAATCTTTCTAAATGAATCTTTCTAACTAAATCTCTCTAACTAAATCTTTCTAACTGAATCTAGCAGAGTGACACAGAATGATCCTGCTCTCTCTAACGCCGGAACGCATGTGACCGGCGCCGACGGCGTGGCGGCCTTTTATAAGAGGGGGCGTGTACTAAAGCCCCTGAGCTGTAATTGGCTACAGGCGTCCTGCCTGTAGCCAATTATGGCTCTTCGAGTTTCCGGCGCTGTGATTGGCCAAGCATGCGGGGTCACAGTGCATGCTTGGCCAATCATCAGCCAGCAATGCACTGCGCCGGCCGCGCCGGCCGCAATGCATTGCGGGGCCGCTCGCATCACACGAACGTGATGCGAGCGGCCAAAATAGTTCTGGGCTCGCCGAGCGAGCGAACACCCGGTGCTCGATGCGAACATGGGTTCGCATCGAGCACCGGGCCCATCCCTACTTACAAAAGTGTATATTCCAAGTTATGATTCATCATGCTGAGCTTGATTGAGTTAGATCAGGCGAAAAGTCAGGGTAGAGGGAGACCCTGGCACCCTCAAACCTGATATCCCCCATCTCCCTGGCCCTTCGTAACAAAGTCAATTTATCATTGTAGTTGAGAATTTTCATTAGTATCAGCCTAGGATGGTCCCCCATATGGTGGGTTTTTGAGGGGGAATGATGAGCTCACTCAATCGTAAATAAAGGGCTGAAAGAGGTACCCCCAAAGGTTTCCTTAAACCACCCCTCTAATAAATGTATTAAATTAGGGCCCTCACGAATGGGCGTGGCCAACAGCAGCTCAGGAGAGGAGCTCCTCCGACAACGATAGATCCTGCACAGAATCCGGTAAAGATGTGCCCAAACGGAGTACACACACAGGTGGAGGACACATCCAGGACGGGGTGGGAACCAAAAGAATGGTTCGGAACGGCGCAGCGGGCCCTAAAATGACCGCGGACCGGCAACATACACAGGCCGCGGGAGGAATCAAAGATGGCACCGGCCATCCGGCCGCATGTAAAAAGCCGACAAAGGACAAGAAAGCACAGGCCGGTGAGTCCAAATCCCCTGCGCCCCCGCATAACGCTGCAGGCACTACTAAAAAGGCTAAACCACCCTCCACCATAAAGGAACACTTTGCTGATCCCTCACAAAGCCCCAGATTATCGGCCACACCAGCCCTGCCTGTGAGAGACGAACCTAAGCCCTGGGAGGCAGAGGGCAGATGGGAGGAAGATAGTGAGCTAGGGGGCCCATCGCAGCCAGCCACACTAACAGAGGAGGCTTGGGAGGACAGTGAGGAGGTGGAGGAGCTTACACTTAAGCATGTTATGGATACTATTCAGCAATGTCAGTCCTCCCTAACTACACAGATTGAAACGGTCAGGCTTGACTTATCAATTGTGAAACATGATATGCAAAAAATGAGATCCAGAATTACTGGGGCTGAGCAATGCATTAGTGACATTGAGGACACTATGCAACCCATGTCCATCAACATGAGAATGCAGCAACAGGATTTGAAAGATCAAGCAATGAAACTCAGTGATTTGGAAGACCGCATGCGCAGAAACAACTTACGCATTATTGGCTTTCCGGAGGGGGCAGAAGGCAAGGAACCAGAAATATTTCTGGAAAATTGGCTCAGAGCTACTATAGGGTCAGAGCATTTATCATCTATGTTTGCTATTGAACGAGCCCACAGGGTCCCTATGCATCCCCTCCCACCGGGAGCTCCACCACGCCCCCTTCTTGCAAAAATACTGCATTTTAGAGATAAGGAAAATATCATGCGTAATGCTAGATATCTACCTGAGATCAGGTTTAATGGGAACAAGATATCGCTTTTTCCAGACTTCTCGGCGACTACACAGAAGCAAAGAGCAGCATTCACAACAGTGAAGAAGCGACTCCGAGTCAAACAGCTCAGCTACAGCATGTTGTACCCTGCTAAACTAAAGCCCCATACACACGGTCGGACTTTTTCATCAATTTGGTCCGATCGGACAAGGTTGTTGAAAAATCAGACCGTGTGTATGCACCATCGGACAGTGTTCGTCGGTTTGTCCGTCGGACAAAGTCTTATCTCCTGCTGGAAAGATTTGCCGTCAACCCGGTCCGATCACACCAAATCCGATCGTGTGTACGGTTGTCCGACCGGACAAAGTGCTACGCATGCTCAGATCACATTACAAGACCAAAGCTATTGGCTACTAGCCTCTACGTAGTCCCGTCGTAGGCAACAAACGTCACCACGTTCAGAATGATCGGATTTTCCGACAACTTTGTCCGACCGTGTGTACGCAAAACCAACATCGGACAAAGTATGACGGACATGGTCCGACGGACCTGGTCCGCGGATTGTCCGACCGTGTGTATGGGGCTTAAGAGTCATCAATGACAGTAAAGTCCAATTCTTTCTGACCCCAGCAGAAGCTGCGGACTGGCTTGATGGCCTGGGTTGATTTTCCAGCACAGTGTCGCTGTGCTGTCTCAGGAAGTTTATTTGATCTTGCTATAACTTACAGGTTGAAAATGATGCATGTACCAACATGATTGGATGGATCGGCCCCAAGCATCTTTATCTCTGTATTTTGTTTTCTTTTTCTCCTTTTTCATTTTTTGGTTAACCACCGATATCTTTTCTATTTGCTGCTGGATATGTGCTCCTCTCTCCTTCTTCCTATGTTGTTATATTCAGGATAACATGGAACTATGATCTAAAAGGAGGAGACATGCTGAGGAAGTACCACCGATGAGGCTCTACAACGGATTGGAACTTCTGATCTATAAAAGTGGCATTGATGTGAAGGGTGAACTGCTCAACACTACTTGAATAGAGGTAGTAAGATATTATATTCCCACCTACAATTGCATAAGTAATTATTTGGATATGGTGTACCCGGCGAGGGACCTTGAGCTATCAGATACGCTATCCTGAATCTTATCCTTTGCAGGTGTCACCACTGCTCTCCGAGATACATGAACATTTTATTTTGTACTTTTTGTCCATTTTTCTTTTTCTAAGGGGACCTTTTGTTATCCCCATTATCAGACTATATGGTTAACTGAGGGATCCTTTTGGTCACCTCATAGGTTACTTACATGGTTATTGGGAAGAAGCTCGTTGAGGTTTGGGGCAATGAGCAGGGCGGGGGGAGGGGGAGGTTGGTTAATACCAGAATGTTTTATTTGGTTTTAAGTTTGTATTTTTTTTACACTACATGGTACTACTTTCAAGATATGCTAATACAGTGTCATTGCTCACAAGTCACATACAAAAGCTGATAGCCTATGTCATAGGTGCTATGGATGATATTTGCTTTATCAGGTCTGGGAACCATAATGTGAACCTTTTCTACATTGATTTTCCACAGCTTATAGATGAGTCTTAAGTGTCTTACTTGGAATGTGAGGGGTCTAAATTCAAGGATCAAGAGATCTTTGGTCTTGGACTACCTCAAACGCACAAAGTCGCACATTATGTTGCTACAAGAGACCCACTTAGTAGGGTCCAAGGTCATGGCATTAAAGAGAAGGTATGTTGCTCATGCATTTCATGCAACATACTCCTCATCCTCAGGGCTGCTATGTAGTCGTGGTATTAAGGTATATGGAGACTTTGTATACTACAGTAAATATATATGTCCAGCCACCCTTTGAAATACAAAAGTTAGACAAGTGTATGGCCGCAGTCCTCCCTAAGATGCAAGGTTACCTCATCATTGGGGGTGACTTTAATAAAGTCATGGATGTAGAGATAGATAGACTCAGATGTACTAGGCCGCAATCTCATACATTGAGAGATTGGGCAGAGGCGTATGATTTAACGGATGTATGGCGCTGGAAATTCCCAGATAAAAAAAGAGTTCTCTTGTGTATCTGAGTCCTACAAATCTCTATCACGCCTTGATATGTTTTTCACCTCCAGAGATATACTACAGAAAGTGGATGAGGTGTCATATCTCTCCAGAGCACTCTCCGATCATTCTCCTTTGGAGCTTACCATACGGGTACAAGGACATGATGCCGATTGTGTATGGCGCATGAGTCCCTACTGGCTCACGGAGCCAATGGTATTAAGCTACTGTGTGGAGGCCATCACCATGTTCTGGCAGGAGAATGCTCAGGAAGGGCCGGACTTAATAAAATGGGACGCTTTTAAAGCAGTACTCAGGGGAGCTTATATGAAAGGAGTATCTATTCTTAAGAAAGCCACTGCAGAAAAAATACTTACTTTGTCTAAAGAAGTGAAGGAAGCGGAAGATGTATAAGTTGAGGACCCGTCTCCAGACAGGTTTCAGACATTGCAGGTTATTAGAAGGACATATGAATTAGCACTGACAGATAAAACTCAGAAATGGTTGCTCTACCAGAGACAGAGAATTTTTGATACTGGGGACAAAAATGGCAAGATTTTAGCCTTTTTGGCCAAACCGATACCTGACCCTTTTACCATATCCAGAGTATATGACAATTCAACTACTGTTCAGGATTCCAGGGAAGGGATCGTGACGGCTTTTTTTTTTTTTTTTTTTTCAAAAGATTTTATTAAAGTTTTCAAACAGTACAAGACAAATCAGCGGAGAAATATGTGCTAAACAGTAAAACATCGGTAACGAACATTACAGCGTGCATACAACAGTCTAGTGTGTTTCAAGTATAAGATCATTGTTGTAAGTAGATGATGAGTCATGGGAGGACCACGAATGGCTATAGGCAAGATAAAAGACATAAGAGGTAACACGAGCAATGTACCTTGAGAGAAGTGTGTAAACAGATACAAGAATAGGTGTAAACCCTACTGACAAATAACCTATCACATCGGTAATACAAGGGATCATGTTACGCAAAGCAGGAGAGTATAGAGGAAAAGGGATAAAAAGGGGCACCCTAGGATGTACCTCCCTCAATCACCCCTAAGAGGGGACTTGCTGTGACTGGAGGAGGGTTCAAGAACAATTAAGTAAAAATAAGGGTCGTGGTGCACCCGATATTACGCTAGAGTACTCCTGTGGTAGAGGAAAAGAAGACGTGATGGTAGACCGATAGGTCAGGTAACAATAGCAACATTACGGTATTTTGATATCAATCTCTGAAGGTTCAAGAGGGGTGTGCCAGGGTAGTAGGCAGGGCAGGTGGAGGAGATGATCGGAAGTGTTTCCAGCAAGCCCAAGTATGTTCATGTTGTGTGAGGGTGTCTTTGGCCTGGTGAATGAGGCATTCCATTTCCTCCACTTTGTCGACCCTGCGGGTCCACTCGGCAATTGTGGGAGTTGTGGGACTCTTCCAATGGACTGGGAGGCATTAATTAGCGGCATTAAGAAGATGAATTGTGAGGGAGCGTTTGTATGAGCTAATGGAAGAAGATGTGTGGTGTAGCAGAAAGCGGGCAGGGGTGAACGGGATCTCGTAGGTAGTGATTTGGCGAATGAGAGCATGTATGTCTGTCCAAAAGGTGTGAATGAGTGGGCATTCCCACCAAACATGTAAGAGGGAACCTGGGGCAGCATTGCAGCGCCAACATAGAGGGGATACGCTCGGGTGCATTTTATGAATGAGGTGGGGAGTCCTGTACCATTTCAAAAATAGTTTGTAACGATTTTCTTGGACAGAGACATTGAGCGAGCCTTTGTGTATGTGTGTATAAATTTTACCCCATTCCTGAGGCATGATGTCCATGTCAAGATCAGATTCCCACTTACAAACTAAAGCGTCAGCTTTGATATCATAGGTGGAAAAAAGGGATGAGTAGGTCAAGGAAATTACGTGTTTTTGAGGTTCCTGCTGGAGACAAAGGGTTTCAAAAGGTGTGAAGTCATGATGCCAGGGTATGGCAGGTTTGCAATGTAGGAAAAAGTGTCGGAGTTGTAAATAGTTAAAGAAAGAAATACGGTAATCTGGAAAAGATTGGGATAGAGAGTGGTGAGTAGAGAGCTCACCGTTGGTAAAAAGTTCAGAGCCCTAGGAGTAACATTGGGGACCACGGGAGAGGAGCTTCGTCGAGTGAGACCAGCAGGAAAGTCAGGGTTGAGAGACATTGGAGTCATGGGACCCGGGGCGTGCAGAATTTTGGACTGGTTGTTAGCTAGGCGGGCGTACATGAGTGGTACCAACCAGTGGATGGAGAAGCAACTGTTTAGGAGCGTGAGAGTTGGGTAACCACGGGAAGTGTTGTAGTGGAATGTCAGTAATCGATTGTTCGAGTTGAACCCAATCTTTGCAAGTGGCGTGTACGTGCCAGTCAACAATCCTGGACATATGACATGCCCATTGATATTTCTGCAGGTCTGGTAGACCCACACCACCCTGTAGTTTGGGTAGCGTCAGTCTATGCCAGTTGAGTCTCGGAGATTTGGAAGCCCAAATGAAAGTCCTACACATTCGTTTAAAGGAAGGTGAAAGGAAGGGGGGATTTTGATGGTTTGCAATAAGTAAAGGATTCTGGGAAGCACATTCATTTTTAGAATAGCAATCCTCCCAAACCAGGAGAACGTGCCATGGTTCCATTGTAAGAGATCGGATTGGATGTTATTTAATGTGGGCAAGAAGTTAAGAGAGTATAAATCGGATAGGTTGGTAGGCAACCGGATACCCAGATACGTTATGGCCACGGGTTCCCATAGGAAGGGGAAAACGGCCTTACAATGTGCGACCAAAGTAGAAGGAAGGGAAATGTTAAGGGCCTGCGATTTTTTGAAATTAATCAGGAGGTTGGACAGTTCCTTAAAAAGGGAGAATTCGTTAAGGAGGTTTGGGATGGTGATTAAGGGGTTGGACAGAAATAAAAGGATATCATCGGCATATGCCACCACTTTGTAGGTTTTGTGTCTAACAGATATGCCAACGATATCCGGGTTCGCTCTAATCTTACGGAGAAAGGGTTCTAAGGTGATTATGAATAACAGGGGTGAAAGCGGACATCCCTGACGTGTTCCATAAGAAACGGAGAAGGCGCTCGACAGGTGACCATTCACTCAAATTTTTACAGTAGGTGATGAGTACAGAGCCATTATCATAGTAATCAGAGATTGCGGTATACCTACTGTACGTAGCGTGGCTTCCATGAAGTCCCATGCCACCCTGTCGAAAGCCTTCTCCGCATCCAAGGACAAGAAAAAACCTTTAGTGGAGGTGGAGGTCATCAAATGGTGTATGTTTATAGCTTTTATGGTGTTGTCTCTGGCTTCTCTGCCAGAGACAAAACCCACCTGGTCCAGATTAATCAGTTTGGGTATAAGGGGTTGTAGGCAATTTGCTATGATCTTTGCGTATAACTTAACATCCACGTTAAGCAACGAGATTGGTCTATAGTTGGAAACCAGAGTGACATCTTTGTTCGGCTTAGGAATAAGGGTAATGTGGGCTTCCAAGAGGTCTCTAGTGGTCGCAGGGTTGGAGGAAAATGCGTTGAATGCATTTATAAAGTGGGGCATTAAGGGTTCATGGAAGGACTTGAAGTAACCTGTGGTGAGCCCATCGGGGCCTGGGCATTTCCCGGGTTTCAGTTGTTTCAAAGCCTGTGACGCCTCATCCACAGAGATTGGGGAGTCAAGACTAGTGGCGTCATCAGTGGAGAGGGGGGTCGGGGAATGTTGATGTAGAAATGCTTGAATCAGGTTAGTTCTATCCGACTGGCAGGAAGTGTTAGGTAATTTGGGAAGGTTGTAAAGGTTCGAGAAGTATTGAACAAATTGTTGGGCGATATCTTCAGTTTTAGTGACAGTGGACCCCTTTGCAGTTTTTAGCATGTGGATTGTGTGGGAAGCTTTCCTGGTTTGTAATGCTCTGGCTAACATCTTACCTGACTTATTACTGAACTCATAGAAAACCTTCTGTGTCAATGCATATTTTCGTCTCAGTGATTTGCGTAACACTTCTAAGAGGTCAGTTCTAGTTTGGTTCAGTTCAGTCAAAGTGGCCGTCACACGCGAGGCTTTATGATTCCTTTCCAGGACTCGTATGCGTTGGGTCAGGGAGTCAACGTAAGCTTTACGTTGTTTAGCACGAGCCGAGGCCAGAGAAATCAGGCGTCCTCTTAAGACACATTTATGTGCGGCCCATAGCGTAACAAGATCCACGTCAGAGGTCGCATTTTCAGTAAAGTATTGAGATATATGGGTGGAAAGTTGGTGTAGTACGTCAGAGTCTGAGAGCAGAGAATCGTCTAACTGCCACGTGCAAGAGGCAGTCTGTGTAACGGGCAATGAGAGCAGTAACGTAATTGGGTTATGATCTGACAATATCATGGGCTCAATGGTGGCTTTAGTGAAGTAAGAGAGACCAGGTTGTGAAAGAAAAAAATTATCTAATCTGGAATGCTTGTTGTGAGGAGCAGAAAAAAAAAGTAAAATCCTTGACATTGGTATGAAGGGTACGCCAAGTATCATGGAGTAAAAGATCATGCAATTCCATTTTAATTGCCCTGAGTGCCTTGTAAGGTAGGGAAGAGGAGCCATTGGAAGAGTCCAGAGTGGGGTTTAGAGCTACGTTAAAATCACCCCCAAGTATAAGGGTGCCAGCTTGAAACAGTGTTAATAATCTGAGTGTATCTCTAAAAAAAGTTACTTGATGAGAGTTTGGTGCGTAGATATTAGCAATAGTGATGGGTTTTTTGTGAATCGTGCCCTTGAGAAAGAGGAACCTCCCTTGCGCATCTGATTGAGTCGTTATGTCTTGAATTGGGCAATGTCTAGAGATTAATATCGAAACCCCTTTGGATTTGGCTACATCGTTAGAGGTGTGAAAAGCCAGTGGGAAGTGGTGATTCTGTAGTTTTGGAATGTTATCTGACCTGAAGTGGGTTTCTTGTACTAGGGCAATGTGAACTTTGGATTTATGCAAGGTAGATAGCATAAGAGAATGCTTTTCAGGAGTGTTAAGGCCTTGTATGTTAATATAATAGAGTTTGAGCTGGTTATGGTTTTGCGGATGTGAGCAAGTGGTTGGAGCGGATGGCAATGTATCCGCCATCAGGTATCGTTGGTACGTGTTATAACCAGGGTAAAAAAAAAATGCAAAACACAAAGCACGAGTGAAAAACTATAGCTATGATATCTGGAAGTGGCAAAACCACGTAGAAAAACCGAAGAGATACCCTCGGATCTCAGAAAAAAAAAGAAAAAAAGGTAAATAAATAAATAAAATTTCGGTAGTTATCAGGGTGTCTGTGGGAAATTTACGTATAAATACGCAAACGTACCACCAGACACCTCTGTGATGGGGTTGGAACCGACCAGAAGAAGATGGGAGGATAGTAAGTAGATTCGGGTGAAATCTCCCTATTGCCCAACTATGTTGCCAAATTAGAGAGGGTGACAATAAACCGACGTTCGGGGAGTGAATGATGGAGTACAGTAGGCTAGACCACGGGGGCGAGGGGAGGCTGAGTAGGTGAGAGTAAATAGATGCCTAAGAGGTAATTAGGCGTAAGTAACAAAATCGCATGAAGACAAGTGTATGACAATACAGGGACCTCATTGAAAATATTCTAAGTGAACGCTAACATTAAAAAGTCAGGCTCTAACAGGTAGAATATGGCAGTGAGAATGTTATCACATAGCATCCAATGACTGAAGCAAGGAGCAATAATCACAACACTGTCGGAACATGAGCATGTCAGGAATAACCACAATATTGGAGAGCAATACAACCTGTAAGCGAATTCTGAAAGAAGCATAAAAAAAAAAATCGGATCGGGAGAAGAGGAGAGAAGCAAGGAGCATCATACAGGAGTACAGGTGGCATGTACCAGAAGGAAATATTCATCCCAAATACACGGACATTCAGCATACAGTCATAGAACAGGTGTACCTGGATGTACAAAAAGTGGTTGCTGATCAGCAGGCACAGAAGACGAGTGGTGTAGCGATGAGGGAGCCGTAGGATAGTAGAGGTTGGGATTAGCTGCATCGGAGATATCGGTCCGTCTGTGGTGGCAGTTAGGGACCAGGGGAGAGCGTTTTCGTGAGAGTGGCATAGTCATCAATGATCCCGGTATTGGTAACGTAGCATAGGAGAAGGGTGCTATCGAGGCACTAAAACTTAGGAGGAACGGTCTGCGCTGAACGTCCTGAGAAGGCGGAAACAGCAGCATTGTGCGCCATGGAGAGGATCACAGTACAAATCGCTGGAGAGTTCAGAGAGAGAGGGGCGGTAACGTAACCGCAAGGCATCCTGGAGAATGTAGGCATTGAGGGAAGACGTTGTGGCGCCAAAAACCAACCCGGCTCGGTGGACAGAAATAATAGAGGAACAAGATGAAGGAGGACATTGAAATAAAAGTCAAATGTGGCATTTAGGACAGTAAATGAGGCCGGGAAAGCGGCAAACTTGTGGGAAGGTATACAAATAAACAGCCGATGTGAAAAAATAAAGAAACCCTTTTCTTTTTGTCAGAGGGTGGGAACACATACCGGGAGATGTAGGTTAATGGTCCCTTCTGGCCCTCCGTGAATTAGGCGTGGAGCAGGGGCTACGGTGGTGGTGGTGGTGCGGGTCGATGGCGATGAGCTGTTGCAGGAGCCAGTGTCTTGAGTCTCCATCGATTCGGACATTGGCAGTTCTCTTCTGACCGCGGATCGCCGAAAATCTGCATACCAGTCAGGCACATCGGTCATCGGAATGCCCATCGTACAGCAGAACTGCGGGAGGTCCTCAGGTACTCTCAGGAAGGCATTCCGGCCGTGTGAGGAGGCAGCCAGGCAGAAGGGAAACTTCCACTTATATGTGATACCGTTGGCACGGAGTACTTCTAATAGTGGGCGCAGGTCCCTGCAGTGTTGCAGTGTGATATCGGACAGGTCTTGGAAGATTTGTACAGGGTGGCCATCATGGGAGATGTGCGGTGTCCCTCTGGCCTGTCTGAGGACATCTTCTTTGAGCCTGAAATCAGGCAGGCAACATACCACATCGCATGGTGGGTCCGTCTCCTTACCCCTGGGCCGCAGGGCACGGTGAATTCTATCCATGGGTATAGAGGTGAGGGGGGGTCTGTTTAGCAGATTTTTGAAAAGGGCCGTCACGGCCGGCTGAAGTTGAGCACCCTCAATGGCCTCTGGAAGACCTCTCACCCGCAAGTTGTGGTGTCTGCCCCTAGTGTCAAAGTCTTCCAGGTGCCTTTGCATGTCACGGAGCTGCAGAGTGTGGGTGTCTACGTGGTGGGTCATCTTTTTAAGTTGAGAGTGCTGCCTTTCCACAGATTATTCCACTAGCAGAACCCTATCGTTCAGGGTGCGGATATCCAGTCAAAGTTCAGAAATGGCCGCTGACAAGGTGTCTTTTATGTCCGCGGCAATGGTGCGGAGGTCGTGGATGCTGAGGTGGGGCTGTGAAGCCGGTAAGCCCGTATCTAGATTGGCATTATCAGAGGGTAAGGGCGGTGCGGTGGATGGTAGCGCGCCGACAGGAGCGGGAAGCGGGTTCTGAGGGACTCCCTGAGGGATCGGCGCCATGTTCCTCCTGTTGGAGCGGAACATGTCCGGTACATTACTGGCCATACCTCCCGGATTTCTGCGGGGAGAACGGGAGCGGGAAGCCGAGGAATTCCATGAGGCAGTCCCCATGAAAGCCAGAGATTAATTGATGATTTTACCTCAGGTAGGCAGTTGAGAAGTCGTGAGGCAACGGGAGCATTAGAATTAAGCGTCCATCTTCCAGCTAGGTCCCGCCACGCCCCTCATGACGGCTTTTATGCAAGTTTACTCTGACCTTTATAGATCCCAGGCCCATTATACCCCCCCTGAGCTGTTCGAATATGTAGACTCTATTAGTTTTCCAATGCTCTCAGAGGAACAACAGAAGCTGTTGGAGGAACCCACCTCCACGGATGAAATAGAACAGGCTATTAAAACCTTTGCGAAACACAAGACCCCAGGTCCGGATGGACTACCCATAGAATGGTATGTAACACATATAGAAACCATGGTACCTAGACTACACCGATTGTATGCCACCATCTTTACGCAAAAAAATCTTCCCCCGTCTATGAAAGGGGCCCTGATAGTATTGATCCCTAAGCCGAATAAAGACCTTTTATATTGCGAGTCCTATAGGCCAATCTCTTTGATCAACACGGATTTAAAAATCCTAACAAAAATATTAGCTACCCGTATAAACTCGGTAATTACAACAATTACAATTAGCTACCACAGAACCGAAGTCCAGAGCGATTATATCCCTTGATGCTCACAAAGCATTCAATTCTATTGAATGGCCCTATTTGTTTTATATACTTGAAAAATTCAGGTTTGGAGGTAATTTCCTTCAGTGGATCAGGATAATGTATGCACAACCCATTGCCCATATTATAATTAACGGGATAATCTCCAAATCTTTTAGTATTCGTCGGGGTACTCGTCAGGGATGCAAATTATCGCCATTGTTATTCGCGCTCGTGATAGAACCCCTAGCTAGAATACTTAGAGCCTCCCCGATGATTCAAGGTATGAAAATTCCTTTAACCACTTCAATACCAGGCACTTAGACACCTTCCCGCCCAAGCCAATTTTCAGCTTTCAGCGATGTCGCAATTTGAATGACAATTGCGCGGTCATGCTACACTGTACCCAAACAAATTTTTTATCATGTTGTTCCAACAAATAGAGCTTTCTTTTGGTGGTATTTGATCACCTCTGCGATTTTTATTTTTTGCGCAACAAACAAAAAAAGACCGAAAATTTTGCAAAAAAACAAGTTTTTCTTTGTCACTGTTAATTTTTTTTGTAAATAAGTGCGTTTTCTTCTTCAATGATGGGCACTGATAAGGCGGCACTAATGGGCACTGATAAGGCGGCACTGATGGGCACCGATGAGGTGGCACCAATTAGGGGGCACCGATGAGGTGGCACTGATGATGGGCACTGATAGGCGGCACTGATGATGGGCACTGATAGGTGGCACTGATGGGCATTGATAGGTGGCACTGGTATGCGGCACTGATGGGCACTCAGGTGGCACTGATGGGCACTCAGGTGGCACTGATGGGCACTCATAGGCGGCACTGATGGGCACTCATAGGCGGCACTGACGGGTACTTATGGGTGGCACTGATGCACACATATAGGTGGCACTGATAGGTGGCATGGATGGGCACTGATAGGTGGGCATGGGTGGGCATGGATGGGCACTGATAGGTGGCACTGATGGACGCTGATGAGTGGCACTGATGACACTGATGGGTGGCATTGCTGGGCATCCCTTTTTTTAACTTTTTTTAATTAAATATGATGTGCCAATCAGTGCCCATCTGTGGGCACTGATTGGCATATTTTTTTGCATTTTTTTTAACATGTGGATGGCCATGGGGGATGTACCTGGCCATCCACATGCTGGGGGCTTCCCTGGTGGTCCTGGGGGCTTCCCTGGTGGTCCTGGGGGCTTCCCTGGTGGTCTAGTGTGGGCATCTGAGGGGGGGCTGCGCTGATAAACAATCAGCGCATACCCCCCCTGTCAGGAGAGCGCCGATCGGCTCTCCTCTACTCGCGTCTATCAGACGCGAGTGAGGAAAAGCCGATCAACGGCTCTTCCTGTGTACATCGTGATCAGCCGTGATTGGACACGGCTGATCACGTGGTAAAGAGCCTCCGCCGGAGGCTCTTTACCGAGATCAGTGTAGCAGTGTGTCAGACTGACACACTGCTCCACCGATCGCCGCGATGCGCGCCCCCACGGGCGCGCGGCGGCTGTTATCCTGAAGGACGTCATATGACGCCCAGTCAGGATAACGAAACCACTTCCCGGACGTCAATCTGCTATTGACCGGGCGGGAAGTGGTTAAACATGAGGCCCTCAATAATTAGATATTTTGTAGAACAATTAGAGAACGAGAGGGCACAAATATGCTAAAGGTATCTATTGGTATTTATAAATGATGTCTCCACTTAGTTCCAGAGGACTATCACCCAATCAACCGATATGGGGTAATCCTACTTTTACCCACTTTTTGAACCTCCCTGGCGCTTCTGCCTGGGACACAAAGGGTTTAAAATATATACACCAACTATATGATCAAGGGAATTTTAGATCCTTCAGTATAATACGACAAGATCTTGAAGTGCCAGAGACTTGGCACTTCAGATATCTACAGTTAAAACACGCAGCAATGGCCCAACTGGGTATTCAAAATGTCACGTTTCAAAATTCTACACTAGAAGGGGCACTATTACAACCCGACCACTCGGGATTAATCTCAGGGTATTACAAACTATTGACACAAGATGGTTCAGGTCAGTTACAGAAAGTGAAAAGTTATTGGCTCCTGGATATACCAGATATGTCAGATGAAAACTGGGAAGAATTTATGGATACATACTTTGTCGCCACTATCTCTGCCAGGGATAAAATTATACAGTTACGTATCTTTCATAGAATTTACTACACACCCCTACGTCTATTTCGTATGAAGAAAATAAACAGCTCTACCTGCCATAAATGTAACAAACTTACAGGTGATTTGCTCCACATGCTCTGGAACTGTGAAAAGATACGCCCATTTTGGTCACAGGTGACACAATTCATCGCGACTAATTTTGAACTACCGAGCATTTGCAGCCCAAAGTGGTGTATATTGGCAGTCTTTGAGGATGTTGACATGAGCACATACCAAAAGCTATTTTTACGTCTATTATTATTCTATGCCAGAAAAACGGTGGTTATGCAATGTATATACTCCACACCGATTTCTCTAAATTTATGGAAGAACATAATTAACCAGGTATTGCCAGTTTACAAGCTAACTTATGAAGCTAGGGGGTGTGCGGCTAAATTCGAGAAGATATGGGGAAGGTGGACGGATCTTATAGATGCATGTGAATACCCTGGAATAGATTCCTGGCATATGAACAATGTCTTACACTAATTAGGATAAGTGGTTATAGTGAAACTATAGTGAAAGAATAATAATAAAAATAGGAATTGGACTGCAGTCTCATGCAAAGACACTGATGATTTATACAAGGTGCGACTCGAGCTTCTTATACTTATTGATCGATGTGGAAGATGCAATGATACAATTATTGATACTTGCTAGTGTAGTGACTAGTTGAGCGGACACCTGGATGTTCGGGTTCGGCGGGTTCGGCCAAACTTCGGAAAAATTCTGGGTTCGGGACCGAACTTGACCCCGAACTCCGAACCCCATTGAAGTCAATGGGACCCGGACTTTTGAACACTAAAATGGCTGTAAAAAGGTAATGGAAAGGGCGAGAGGGCTGCAAATGGCAACAAAATGTTGTTAAGAGCATGGCAAGTGATCTGCAAACAAATGTGGATAGGGAAATAACTTAAAATAACATGAAAAAAAAAAAAAATAATAAAATGCTGGAGGTCCCCTTCTCAGCAGAAGAGGTACAGGAAGTCATTAAGAACCTCAGAAACTCAACGGCACGATGCCGCACATATGGTGGGAATACCCCAGAATACGCACTTTCTGGAAAAAATTATTAACTTTCATCAGGAGACTGGGTGGGAGACAATGTGAAGGAACCGGAGGCACTGTCAGCAACCCAATCTACTATCGCCTGTACTTGTCCTGGCCTCAACATTCATACAGCCTCATTAGGCGCGCCAAAATACCGCTGCAGGCTCTGTCGCCTACTCACACCTGAGGAAGGTGTTTCACTAGTGCGTGTAGCTGGCACAGATCGACCACGTCCTCTCCCTGCAACAGGAGTGCCACCAGCAGCACCATGACCCGGGCCACGTCCCCTTTTTGATGATCTCCTCATATTTTCAAAATTTATGATCTCACCCTAAATGGGTGTTTTTGTCAATAGCAGAATACACGTACAGTGTCTAAAGCGTTTATGAACACGCAGAAAATGCTATTGGGAAGAAAAAAAAAACGCAAAATTTAATTTTTTTGGAATGTTTTTCCAATATCAGAATAAACGGACAGTATGTAAAGCGTTTATGAAAATGCAGAAAATGCTATTGGGGAAAAAAAAACACTGCAAAATTAAATTTTTTTGCAATGTTTTTCCAATATCAGAATACACGGACAGTATGTAAAGCGTTTATGAAAACGCAGAAAATGCTATTGGGGAAAAAAAACACTGCAAAATTAATATATAAATAAATCAGAATACAAATACACGGATAGTGTCTACAGCGTGTATGTATGATTTATGTATGAACACGCAGAAAATGCTATTGGGAAAAAAAAAAAAGCAAAACAAAATTTTTATGCAATGTTTTTCCAATAGCAGAATACACACAGGCTATGGTGTATCTCTTAGTATATGCAGTGTTGGTCCTAATGGTGCACTGAGCTTGCAGGTAAAACTTTTATATTTTGTCTGGCACTGGCCTCATGGCACTGTTAAAAGACTGTGCACTGCACCCCAGCCAGGGTACAATTGATTTAGGAATCTCTTCAATAATTATCTCTGCCTCTTTCTCTTCCTTACTAAAGAAACTCCCTACTCTACTCTAGCTATGTAGATCGTTCACTGATCTAACTAATTAGAAGCAAAGTTAAGGAATGCTGACTGCCTGACTGACTGAATCACACTAACTCCTAAAATCCTCTCAGCAGCACAGGAACCTGTCTATAGCAGAATGACGCTGTGTGCTGTGTGTCTGGACTATATATAGAGGCTGGGTCACATGCTGCACTGCCCAATCACAGCCATGCCATTTGTAGGCATGGCTGTGATGGCTTCTAAGGGCACACTAGTGAAAAGATCGTCGATTGGCTGCCCTGCAGTTGTTAAAAAGGCGCCAATACAGCGACGAACACCGGACCCGAACCCGAACTTACAGTCAATAGTTCGGGTTCGGGTCCCGAACACCCAAAAGTCCGGTACGGACCCGAAATTCGCTCAACCCTAGTAGTGACATAAATATATGTACAAGTTTCTCTTCATTACAAAACTACTGTCTTAGAATTTCTTACCATATTTTAGATGGAACCATTGACAAGGATATGTAATGTATATGAGTATTCGTCAAGTAGGATGGATGATCCGACTAATATATGTAGAATTGGTTATGTAATACGGTTGTAAATGTATTCTGTATGTAATGAAGATTAATAAAAACAGTTAAAAAAATTAGGGCCCTCACTACGCTCAGGAAGGCCTAATAGTCTGACATTATTTCTGCGATTCCTGTTTTCCATCTCGTCTAGCTTAGCGGTTTGGGTAATTATTGTGTCTTTTAGCCATTTAAATTCACACTTCACTGGGCTCAGCTCATCCTCAATAAGGCTTACATGTTCTTCCAGTTCAGATGTTCTTTGTGCAGTTTTAGTCAGCTCTTGTTTCATAGAAAATAATTCCTCCTTGATGCATTTTAGTTGACTGTCAAAACTGGGGATTGAATCTGTACAAACATTGATTGCATTAAGCACTTCTCGCAGTTTGGGCTCACCCTCTAGCATTGCAGAAGCAGGTGTAGAGATTGGTGCAGAGATTGGTATAGCTGCTGAAACAGTAGCTGCGACAGTAGTTGCAATAGCCAACAGAGTTTTACCCCCCCTGCACCCCTACCGCTCCCAACTTTAGTAGCAGAGGGGGTAGGTGAACCGACAGAGACACACTCTTGGCTCTTTCTATCTACAGATGATTTTTTTTGTTCTTTATTCTGCGAGATTGGTTGCTGAGAGCCCAATTTGCTTGGCGACACAGACACCGAATGGGCATATCTCTCTAGTTTAGTTGCTGCAGCGGATGCCATCTGGTTGCTTTTTTCCTTAGCGGAGCAGGTAATCTGGAGCCCCTCCTGGGGTAAATGCTCCTCTGGGGTTTTTTTTCTGGATATGGCAACCTTGCTTAGCAGATTCCCTTTTTGACCTCAGATTTCATATTTAAGAGGTCCTGTCATGCTTTTTTCAATTACAAGGGATGTTTAAATTCCTTGTAATAGGAATAAAAGTGACACGTTTTTTTTTTAAAATGTGTAAAAATAAAAACTAAACGGTAAAATAAATAAGAAAACAATTTTTTTTTAAATGCGCCCTGTCCAGCAGAGCTCGCGTGCAGAAGTGAATGCATACGTGAGTAGTGCCTGCATATGAAAACGGTGTTCAAACCACACATATGAGGTATCACCACGATCGGTAGAATGAGAAAAATAATTCTAGCCCTATACCTCCTCTGTAACCCCAAACATGCAACCGGTAGAATTTTTTAAATGTCGCCTATGGAAATTTTTAAGTGTAAAAGTTTGTCGCAATTCTACGAGCGGGCGCAATTTTGAAGCGTGACATGTTGGGTATAAATTTACTCAGCGTAACATTATCTTTCACAATATAAAAAAAAATTGGGCTAACTTTACTGTTGTCTTATTTTTTAATTAAAAAAAGTGTATTTTTAAAAAAAAATGTGCACTTGTAAGACCCCTGCGCAAATCCGGTGTGACTCAAAGTATTGCAACGGCCGCCATTTTATTCTCTAGGATGTTAGAAAAAAATGTATAATGTCCTTTATTATTTCTTGTGATCTTGTGAATAATATTTATTTTGTTTTTCGTCAGATCTCCATAATAATTTTTATAATTTATTTTTGTTTGGTTTTTTATCAAGATCTGCATTTTGTTTCTAGTGCTCATTATAATATTATTTATTGTTTTGTGTTACCACAACACCATTATTATCTTGTGTCAATTAATCTTTTTTACCTTGAAGATACAACTAAGTTGGTGTCATGTTAATTTGACCTTGTATTTTTGAAATGTACCTGCCTACTCACAAACAAACTTTCCTTTTTGAAGTAAAACTCATAGCCAAGTATTTGTGAAGAAGAAATAGCCATTTATTCTGGGTCATAATAAAATAAAGAGGAAGGCAACGCTGGAGAAACTTGTGAAATTTGCAGAGCCTTTGTACCCCAGGGCACACATAAATAATTTTACAGTCAAAATTGGTGGCCTGGGGAGTCCATATAATAGTGAGCACAATCCAGGCCAGGACTACAAGAGATCAGGAACAGCAGCAGATGACATAAATGTCCCCAGGCTGTGGTCATACAACAGCCTGCATCTTTTGTCAGACCAGACTGAACCCAGGCCATTACTCTCTGGTCTTCCTTACATGCTTTCTTCCAGGCTGTGGCTCTGGTGTTGGAGTTGTGGCAGGAGGTGGAGGAGGAGGACTATGGTTCAAATCACAAACGTGGCTTTGGCTTGTGAGTTCATCCCTCAACCCCTTATTTAGGGCTTGTAAGAACACTTACTCACATAAGAGGCATTGGCCATCCTCCATTTCCAGCATTTTGCAGGCTGTCATGCAGGCATAGTCCTCTTGATGACTGGGGGGGATTCTGAGGACCACAGTAGCCTTCAGAAATAGGCCAAGTGCTGCCTCCTCCAGGTTACTCCTCTTCCTGGCACTTTTTTGTGGAAGGCCGAGGGGAGGGACCTGGGATTCGGGCAGGCCACTGGGCCGGCCACCTCCTGGCTTCCACTTTCCACGGCCTCCTCTTGGCTGAGACTTTCCTGTATATGAAAAAGGGATTGAATGTTAATAAATAGAAAAGACTATCATTCTGACCCAAGCATTTTTCATTCTTGTCCCAATCATTTGTGGCCACTACTGTCTATTGATATGTAAAACACTTTGTGAAATCAGAAATTAGTTATCAAAACTAACATATATTTAACATTATTAATTTAACAACCAGAAATATTTTGAAGAATGCTATACCTGACTCAAGCTGGGCTCCTCCACATGTTGCTGCCTGGAAGGCCCAGGTTGGTCGTCGGATGCCTCAGCTTGGGAGGAAGGAAGCCTTGAAGGAAGACTGGATAGAGCTGGCCTGGGTTCAGTCTGGCCTGCCAGAAAATTCAGTCTGTCATAGTACCACAGCCTGGGTACATAAATGTCATCTGCTGCCGCTCCTGATCTCTGGGAATCCTGGACCTTCTTGCGCTCCCTATTATAAGTGCTCCTCATGCCACCAATTTTGGACGTTAAATAATTGATGTCTGCCGGGGGATCATCGGCTTCACAAATTCAAACAGTTACTCCAGCGCTGCCTGCTTCTCTGTTTGATTATTAAAAAATTGGTGGTTCACCCGTCACAGACAGGGCAGCTCCCTGAACATATCAATGAATATTCCTAGAAATTCCCTATAATTGAAGGTATCCATTTTCTCTACAAGACACAACACAAGACAAACCCTAATGTCAGACGAAACTCTCCTAATCTTGACAAAATATAGGCCTCAATCTATAAGCAGTATAGGCTGCTGATGCACCAAGTTAAATTCATACCTTCGTTATAACAATCATCGCTTCCGTTACTTCGTCCTCTGCTCACAGATCATACGTACGACATACGCGTGTATCGCTTTATATACACTGCGCATTTGGAAACTCAGCCCGCCCCTGACATTCTTTCTAGTATATTCCCCGCCCCTTCTCTTTTGGCGCAGTGGGAGAGCACATGGCGGAGAGACAACAGGTGCAAGCAGAGGAGAGCAGTAACAACGAAAGGCCGGAGCCACGAACGTCCCGATCCCGGAGGAGATTGAAGGCCTCAATTATGTCCTTTATAGAGATGGTGGAGACAGTTGGCATCTTGAAGAGGGTAGACTATGATGGGAAGTATGGACCTTATCCAAACCCAAATGTGAGAAAGGCCAAGATCATGCCTAACGTTGTGAAGAGTCTGCACAGGAATTTTGGGGTACGGCGATCCAAGGATCAATTGAGGAAACGATGGTCAGACCTCAAATTGAGGGAGCACGATCAGTACAAAAAGATCAGGAATATGCAAATAAATACTAGAGTATAAATAGTGCGCAATATCAACCTTAGTCTATTTAGATCCGCAGGTGAGGTTAAAAGACAAATGTCGTGGTATAGTAAAATATATAAGTGCTTGCGTGACAATCTCAGGTGCACAAAAATATATATAAACTTCAAGTTACAATGAGGTTGTAACCAATTTAATAAATAAATAAATACACAATGTGTTAAAAGTAGATACAATGTGTTTTAAATAAATAAAGTGCTTCAAAATGTGAGTAAAAACAAGTATGTGTTATAATGTATCAAAGAAAGGAAATATCCAGTTTATGCCAATGATGCATATGGGGATATATAAATTCCAAAAGCCAATACAGGCTAGACCTGATGGATTAGCCAATTAATTGATGAATTAATGGGTAAACGGCCGCCAATTAAATATTATATTAATCCCATAGGTGATAACAGTCCATTAAATGAGTAGGATAATTAATGAAATAACACTTCACATCCACTAATGATATCCGGGACACAATTAGAAATGCTAGAACTGAAAAAAAAAAAAAGGAAAAAAAGATACTTCCCTTTATGCTGGGAATGTGGGGCTTTTTTTTCCTTTTGGTTCCTCCTGATATCTTGCTCTGGTATGATATAAAAGAGAAAAAGACACAAACAAAAAACCATTGCGCAGCGCTCTATTCAACCATCAAACAAAGAAGATCTTTTAGGGGGTTGCCTACAGCTATACAACTCACATGTACCCAGTAGGTGTTTGCGCGTTCAAATCCTGCTAATGGTCAGGCTCAGATAGGGGGCTGTCAGCCCTTTCCTCCTCAATGTGCTGTGCTGTGCTTAGCACTGTCACTTGGGCTCCTCCTCCCGACGCGTATCATCACAGGTCACGTGACTTTATCTTGCACAGACAGATCAGGAAACTGCTTCTAAAAAGTAAGTATTTGTCCTGTGTTTCTATTATTATTATTACTTGCATGCCGCTCCATGTGCTTTTCTTTACTGTTGTACATTTTAAAATGGCAACTTTCATGTTCATGGGCACAGTAATCGGTCGTAGGAAACATTGTTCGTCCACTTATAAGATGTTTTTGGCAGATACAGGTTAACTACATTTGTTAAGGCCTATTTGTATTAAAATAAGTCTGTTGTCTAGAAGGGTTTGTAACTAGAATGAAATGTAAACTTGATTGAGTGTAAGGAGAGGACACTCAGCAGCTGTTTACACATCTGGATGCAGGAGCACTAGGGTGTCCCACACAGGTGCTCTAGTGGATACTAGGGGTGTCTCCATGTGTGATACTTTAACAAAAAAGGCAAGTATTCCAGATTTAGAAAGAAAGTAAAATGTTCTTCAGCTTTGAACTCTGCCAAAACAGACAATTGTACGACACTTCCAAGAAATGTTTCATATTCCTATTTCTACCCTCAAATATCTGTGTGCTAAGTATACCTATTTTTTATTCACATAGGGGAGAAAAGACTCGGGACATCTGAGGACACCAGGGACCCCCCCCCCACCTTCTAAAGAATGGAAAATCCCAAAACCACAACCAGAGGTTGTGGAGGGAGAGGTTTGTGAAGTGGGCAAAATTGTCACCACAGGTGAGTGTATGAGACCAATAGCTTCAGGTAATAGATGTATGTATTTATAATACATGGTGTGTTTTTTTCTTTTAGGTGATGTGGATGTTGTGGAAGAAGAATCTCATTTCACCAGTGAAAGTACCCAGGTCCTCATTGGGGACAGAATGGGGTGCAATCGTGATTTAGAAAATATAAAAGAACATCAATGATGTTCAACAAAAAATTAAGAACATCATTGATGTTTTAGGCAGAATATAAAACACACAAAAATTGTACAGTTTTCTCGTGTTTTTTTGCTTTGAAAAAAAAGTTTTAAAGTATTTTAAAAGATACATTTTGAAGATACACACGGGTCTGCCATCACGGGATATAAATGTACACGTTTTGTGGGTGCAATCCCTTCCTCGCAACTCAATTAGGTGAGAGGAAGGGGTTGCACCCCCAAAACACGTCCATTGATCCCCCATGATTGGATCTAGCCCATGTTGACACACTGGGGGTTATTTACTAAAGGAAAATCCACTTTGCAATGCAAGTGCACTTGAAAATGCACTTGGAAGTAAAGTCACCATAGATCTGAGGGGTACATGCAAGGAAAATAAATAACAGCATTTTAGCTTGCACAGGATTGGATGATAAAATCAGCAGAGCTTCCACACATTTCAGATCTACCCTTTATATTTAGAGCGACTGCACTGATGGGAGCTAGCAGATGTTGACATTAGGCATGGGATCAGGACCAGTTTGAATCCCAATTTGGCTTTTACAGGAATGACATCACCCAATCTGATGAAGGCAAGATCAACTGTAACGTACCTGGTATCAGAGCACAACTGTAGAAGGAGACCTCTCTTACAGCCCTGGCTCGAGGACCACTGGGGTTGCAACAGTGGTACAGGAGCGCAGCGAGGTAGGAGTGCCTGTATGATCCGTGGTAGCTGATGCAGATGAGTAGAGAGGATCCACCTGATGAACTGGACTGGTGAGGCAGTAGCAGCAGTGGTAACAGGTGTAGGTCAGCGATCCCTGGATCTAGGCAGAGACTGGATCAGGACTAGACTGAAGCAGGTGAGACAAGCTGGGTCAAACACAGGTAATCAGGTAGTAACAGCAGGCAGAGAGTGGTCAGTAGGCAGGCAGAGATTTGGCAACAGAAGATCAGCGGGTTCAGAAATAGCAGGGTCAAGGCAGGCCGGGTCAGGAGAGGAGAAGGCAGCAGTAGTCAAACGTAGCAGGGATCAGATAACAACAGCAGGTACAGGATCAGACTCAGGTAGAGCTGCAGATCAGACAGCACTGCACTGGAGCAGCTGCTGTCCTTTTAAAGGGGAACTGGCACCAAGTTGAGTTAGCGCGCGTGCACATGCACCTGTTGTGCATTCCTGCGCACGTGTGCCTGTCATGTGTCACTGCGCACGTTCATGCGCCGCTGCCCAGTGCGGCCTGTTCTCGTGGGAACATGTGTGCGCACGCGCGCACGTCCGTGTGCCTGTCCTGCCACAGGGTATCCCTGACATTGCCCCCCCCCCCAAGGGGCAGCCTCCGGATGCCCAACAGGCTCTTCTTTTCAGGGTGAGCAAGGAAAAAGGCACAAACTAACCTTCTTGCATGGATATTGCATGCGGGTTCCCAGGAGTTATCCTCCAGGCCATATCCTCTCCATTTAACCAGAAATTGTACCTGATTTCGCCTTCTCCGGCAGTCCAGGATAGCCTCCACTTCAAACTCCCCATTCCCATCAATCAGAACAGGTTCCGGTGGCTTGGGTCCTCTATCAGGGAAGGGATCAGGTACTGCAGGTTTTAGTAGTGAAACATGAAATATAGGATGAATTTTAAATGAGTCAGGTAAAGAAAGTTCATATGATACCTCATTTAACCTCCTCTTCACCGGGAAGGGACCAGTAAATTTGGGTGCCAACTTTTTAGACGGACATTTTAACTTAAGATTGGTTGTAGAAAGCCATACCTGGTCACCCGGCTGCAGGTTCAGTTCTCCTCTCCTCTTTTTATCAAAAGCCTTCTTGTTGTCGGCTTGTGCTTTGGCCATTGCTTCCTGCAAGATCTTGTTGTTGTGGTTGAGGAAATCCATGGTATCTTGTACTGCCGGAACTGTAGATTCTGAAATGAAATCAGGCAGAAATGATAAATGGAAACCATAATTAGAAAAGAAAGGGGATTGACCTGTAGCTGAGTGATTGGCGTTGTTGTAGGCAAATTCTGCCAGTGGTAGTAAAGATACCCAATCATCCTGAGTAAAGGAAGTGAAACAACGGATGTACTGTTCGAGCGTTTGATTTGTCCTTTCTGTTTGCCCATTGGTTTGGGGATGGTAAGCTGAGGACAATGCCAACTCAATTTTTAACGCTTTACATAAAGCTCTCCAGAAACGTGAGGTGAACTGTACACCACAATCAGACGTAATGTTTGCTGGGACCCCATGCAACCTGACGATCTCCTTAATAAATACTCGGGCCGTCTCCATAGCAGATGGGGTACTCTTTAAGGGTAAGAAATGAGCCATCTTGGTTAATCGGTCCACTACTACAAAGATTGCCGTGCATCCCTCGGCCGGTGGGAGTTCTACTATAAAATCCATGGAGATCATCCTCCATGGTTTATCAGGAATGGGTAGAGGTTTCAGCAGGCCCCAGGACTTACTTCTTGCTGTCTTGTTCTGAATGCAAACAGAGCATGAGTTCACATATTTCTTACAGAAAGTTTCTAGATCAGGCCACCAAAATGTACGTCGTACAAGTTCAAGGGTCTTATGTATGCCAAAATGGCCTGCCAGCGGATGGTCATGGAACATCTTCAAGACCCCAACTCGCACATTCTCAGGAACAAAAATTTTGTTTTCTTTCCAAAGCAGACCATCTCTAGAGGTTAGCATGACTCCGGGGGGGCTGAGCATGTTCCTGGAAGCCTGTTTGATTTGAGACAAGAGATCCGTTTGCAACAGTAGGAAGTTCCCTGTAGGTAGGATGGTATCTGGTGTTGATAAGTCTTTGGGATCATCGTACATACGGGATAGAGCGTCCGGTTTTGTGTTTTTTGATCCAGGTCGGTACGTTATATGGAAGGAAAAACGAGTGAAAAATAGAGCCCATCGAGCTTGTCGTGGCTTCAGTCTTTTGGCAGTTCTTAAATACGCTAAATTTTTATGGTCGGTATATATTAGTATGGGATGGTTAGCGCCCTCCAACAAATACCTCCACTCCTCCAGTGCTGCTTTGATGGCCAGTAGTTCACGATCTCCTACATCGTAATTTCTCTCTGCTGGAGAAAGTCTCAGTGAAAAGAAGGCCACAGGGTGCATTAAGGCCTTAACCCCTTGCCGTTGGGAGACAACTGCCCCCACTGCTGTTTCGGAGGCATCCACCTCAAGGATATAGGGTAAGGACGGGTCAGGATGGCTGAGGATAGGAGCCGAGGTGAAAAGCTTTTTTAGCGTTTCGAAGGCGCTCTGCGCCTCAGAGTTCCAGCAGAATCGCAGGTTTTGTTTAGTTAGTTGTGTTATTGGGGTGATTATGGCAGAGAACCCCTTAATGAATTTTCTATAAAAGTTCGCAAAACCTACGAAGCGTTGTACCCCCTTCTTGTCTGTGGGTACAGGCCACTCCAGTATGGCGGACACCTTCTGGGGATCCATTTCAACTCCCGCTGTAGAAATTACTAATCCCAAGAACTGGATGCTCTGCCGCTCAAATTCACATTTCTCCGGTTTTGCATATAGTTTGTGTTGGCGAAGTCAGCCTAGGACGATGCTGACATGCTCTCGGTGTTGAGCAAGGGACCCAGAGAAGATTAAGATATCGTCCAAGTAGACAATTACGAAGATATCCAGTAAATCTCGGAACACGTCATTAATGTCATACAATAGAGACATAGCATCGAAAAAAGATGACATGGTATGCGTCTGTATGTCGTCTCCTTCCAGCAACCGGTGAGCCCAGGCTTGAGGATCCCCTTGCAGCAGGGAAATTATAAATCCTACCTTGGTGGATTCCAGCGTGAAAGTCCGAGGTTGCAAAGAAAAATGCAGGTGACATGCGTTGCGGAAGGCCCGAAACTTGCTGCGTTCCCCAGAGAACTTCTCAGGAATGGGGACTCTGGGCTCAGGTGGGGGTGTAGTGAAGGATACTGGAGCTGAGCTGACAGGAAGTGCCTGAATTTGTCCTTTCAACTTAAGATACCCCTCATGTAGGGACTGAACAGCTTGTGTAAGGGCTGAGAGGTGGCGGCCCACTTCCTCCATCTGTGAGGTTCTTTTTGTAGGCTCAGTCATGGCTGTCTGATACTGTAACGTACCTGGTATCAGAGCCCAACTGTAGAAGGAGACCTCTCTTACAGCCCTGGCTCGAGGACCACTGGGGTTGCAACAGTGGTACAGGAGCGCAGCGAGGTAGGAGTGCCTGTATGATCCGTGGTAGCTGATGCAGATGAGTAGAGAGGATCCACCTGATGAACTGGACTGGTGAGGCAGTAGCAGCAGTGGTAACAGGTGTAGGTCAGCGATCCCTGGATCTAGGCAGAGACTGGATCAGGACTAGACTGAAGCAGGTGAGACAAGCCGGGTCAAACACAGGTAATCAGGTAGTAACAGCAGGCAGAGAGTGGTCAGTAGGCAGGCAGAGATTTGGCAACAGAAGGTCAGCGGGTTCAGAAATAGCAGGGTCAAGGCAGGCCGGGTCAGGAGAGGAGAAGGCAGCAGTAGTCAAACGTAGCAGGGATCAGATAACAACAGCAGGTACAGGATCAGACTCAGGTAGAGCTGCAGATCAGACAGCACTGCACTGGAGCAGCTGCTGTCCTTTTAAAGGGGAACTGGCACCAAGTTGAGTTAGCGCGCGTGCACATGCACCTGTTGTGCATTCCTGCGCACGCGTGCCTGTCGTGTGTCACTGCGCACGTTCATGCGCCGCTGCCCAGTGCGGCCTGTTCTCGTGGGAACATGTGTGCGCACGCGCGCACGTCCGTGTGCCTGTCCTGCCACAGGGTATCCCTGACATCAACACAGTTTGGACATACTCATGTCTGATATTGCCTTCTTTTTAACAAAGTTGAACTTTTTAAGTTCCTGAGTTGTGTATGTTATGCTTTGAAACATGCCTGTTTAACCAAAAAAAAAAAAGGATATTAACAATGTGAAAAAAATAATTATATATATATACCAAAGATGTTGGTTTGTTCAAAAACCCTTTTCTAACGCACATGTGAATGTGCTTTGAGTAAAAGGTTTTCTACCCAACAATGTGTGGCTTCTTATTTCAATGCTCAATAGCATTTTTTGTAGTAAGTTGGTGTTTACAGTGACAATGGAGGTTATTTACTAAAGGCAAATCCACTTTGCAGTACACGTGCAGTTTCAGTGCAGTCTTATGTGCACTTTTGCAGTGCACTTGGAGTGCAAAGTGGAATTTCCTTTAGTAAATAACTCCCACAGTGCTTTCTGATTTGCCACAATCACACCATTTTCATGACTCCACAAAATTCATTCATGGTGCTGATGAATATTTTTGTCAGTAATGCATTACATACATTAACAACAAAAACAAGGTGTGTGTAGCAGACCCACAACATAATAGTTAGCTGAAGAAGAGATTGTCACCTCATGTATCAAATAAATTACTTTTGCACTATTGAAGAAAATGTCCAAAAAGAAAAGCCCACTAGAGAACCTAGGAGACAGGTAAAAGAAACACAAGCAGTAAATCAAAGTAAATCTTCTTTCAGTTTAAGTTCAAAAATTGTTGATAAAATGTTTCTTAAACAGTTTCTGGCATATCAATGGCCCCCCTACCCGCAAAGTACTCCAGATATTTTTGTCTTACTTTGCGGGCGCTTTGGGGGGCAAGCCAGGAGGGCCAGCTTCAAGCGTCATCAGGGTTTCTTGTTGAAGCCTGGCCTCAGGCCCAACTGAGGCCACATAGTTCATTAAATTTCTTCTTAAATAGTTGTAAATAGTTGTGTAGAATGCAGCATGCAAGGATTATATGGTTAAGTTTATATTCCGCCATGTTGATTGGTGTAAGGAATAGGTGGAACTGGCCATTATCCCGAAAGCGTTCTCCACCACTCTTCTGGCTCTGGCCAGATGGTAGTTATAAACCCTCTTGTCCGGGTTAAGGGTCCTCATGGCTTCAAAATGGTCTGCTGGTCAGAACTAACTAACAGAAAGCACTGAAAAATTGAAAGGCCGGAGTTGAAAATCAGAAACGAGCAGACAAGAACGCACTGAGAATCAAATACGTAATAGAAATACGAACCCACAAGCACAAACTGAAGAGCAGTAATGATCGGAAAAGCAGGAGGCTGAAAAGCGTGAATCGTCTGTCACCAAACTTCTACTAAAACGAAATTAGTTGAAGGAGCCCAAAGGGTGGCACACTTGATATTGAACTTTCTCTTTCTAGTGCCATCATACGTGTTGTACATCACCGCGTTCTTGACGTTTGCAAATTCCTACCAACTTTATGTGGCCACGTGTATGCAAGACAAGTTTGAGCCAACATCCGTCGGAAAAAAAAACATGGATTTTGTTGTCGGAATGTGCTATCGTGAGTACGCGGCATAATTGTGCATTAAAAAAAAGAAAACAAATACAATTAGACATGCTATCTGCTAATAGAACTTAACCAAAAAGTTATCCAAAAAGTGCATTCTATGCATCCAAAAAAATAGAAAATATACCAAATCAAATCATTATTCAACCAAAAAATAAAATAAAAGCCTCATGCATGTGTCCTGCTTCTTAATATAGGGGTCAACAATCCCAGGCGTTGGTGAAAGCAGGGGTCCGTCATCTGGAGATAATTCCGAAAATCATCTGGATTATTCTCCTGGAGCTCCCAGATCAAATGCATATTATGACATAATTGGTCACGATTATCACTTAAGCCCCAGACCATTTGGCTGGCCAAACACTAGAGCACATTTTGCGATTCGGCACTGCGTCGCTTTAACTGACAATTGTGCGGTTGTGCGACGTGGCTCCCAAACAAAATTGAGGTTCTTTTTTTCCCACAAATAGAGCTTTCTTTGGTAGTATTTGATCACCTCTGCGGTTTTTATTTTTTGCTCTATAAACAAAAATAGAGAGACAATTTAGAAAAAAACGCCTTATTGTTTACTTTTTGCTATAATAAATATCCCCCAAAAAATATATAAAAAAAACATTTTTTTTTCCTCAGTTTAGGCCAATATGTATTATTCTACATATTTTTGGTAAAAAAAAAATGCAATAAGCATTTATTGATTGGTTTGAACAAAAGTTATAGCGTCTACAAAATAGGGGTTCGTTTTATGGCATTTTTAATAATAATTTTTATCATGACTGCGACATTATGGCGGACACATCGGACAATTTTGACACATTTTTGGGACCATTGTCATTTTTACAGCGATCAGTGCTATAAAATTGCACTGATTACTGTAAAAATGACACTGGCAGTGAAGGGGTTTACCACTAGCTGGCTAGGAAGGGGTTAAGTGTGTCCTATAGATTGATTCTAACTGTGGGGGGGGCGTGGCTACGTGTGACACATCACTGATCATAGCTCCCATTCACAGGGAGCTATGATCAGTGACAGTGTCACTAGGCAGAACGGGGAGATGCTTGTTTACATTAGCATCTCCCCATTCTTCAGCTCCGTGAGACGATCGTGGGTATCCCCACGGATATCGAGTCAGCGGGACCCGTGATCCTACTCACAGAGCTTGCGGCAGGGACGCGCGCGCGCTGGCCAGATGGTGGCAAATTCAAAGGGACATACCTGTAATTCTGCCGACGTATATGAACATGCAGCGGTCGGCAAGTGGTTAATGATGCAACCAATTTTTGGTCCAAGAAATCCTCCTCCTCCTGTTCCTGGACTTGGGTCAAAGCAATAACTCCAAGGCCAATAATAAATAACACGTTATCTCCTCCAATTCCGCAACATGGCTGGTTGACGAACGGCCATTCAGAAACAAACTCAAAAGCGCAAAATGAAAAGCGCAAAATGAAAAGCACGAATCACCACTCACCAAACTTCTACTAACACAAAATTAGCAGAAGGAGCCCAACGGGTGGCACTAAACAGCTGAAAAAACACGTAGTACGTCACTACATTCGTGTTTGTTGGCCGACAATTGTGTGCCGTTTGTGCAAGACAAGTTTGGGGCCAATGCCCTTCAGACAAAAGTCTGCGGTTTTGTCTGCGGAAAATCCGATTGTGTGTACGAGGCTTTAAAATCCCAATAAAATACATTTATGTTTTTGGTTGTAACATGACAAAATGTGGAAAATTTCAAGGGGTATAAATACTTTTTCAAAGCACTGTATAGCTTAATGGGTTATATACTGTCACTATGTATACAGCATGCTGCAGGCATAAATTGCTCAGAATGCATCACTCCTTCTGAAGACGAGTCTTCCCATGCTGGTATGAATGATTATCTAACAAAAAAGGGAACTTGCATAGTGTATTATTATAAAAACATTAAATATTAAACATCCAATAACTACTCACAAACATAAAGATGTCAAAAGCGCATTCTGAGCGATTTATGCCAAGCATTTATATGTGAGGCATAACCATTTGATGAGTGAGCCTCACATAGGGTGAGCAATTGAGGTGATTGCTTGTGGAGTGGGATAATCACATCATCCTTCCTGCACAATTGGAACACAGCTATTTGCAGTTAATTTATGTGTGGGACTTTTGCATAGACTTTTTAATGAACTTTAACACTTTATGATTTGAATTTCTAGCATTATTTTAGCGCCTTCGGGATTCTATTAACATTGATTTGATTTAATGGGAGAGATATATTTCTTATAAAGGAGGCAGCAGTATTGTTTTCACAGTTATGGATTAATTGGTAAAACACTTATTTATCACTATTTATTATTGTTTGAGTTATATGATTTAGGCAAATTTTTTACAGTGCGGTGTTATTAGAGATTTATCAAATTACAAACGTGTGTCTCGTGAGAAATCTGCAACAGGGGAACCATTTTGGAGCTAAAGTCACCTAATAGATCTTCTTCATAAGTTGAACTGGATGGACTGGTGTCTTTTTTCAACCTTACCAACTATGTAACTAAACAAAAGTCAAAGATGTTACAAAATATCTAAAATAGGCTACACATAGATAACCCCACTTTAATATAAACAAAAAATGTTGCCCTAAGTAGAGCTACGGTCTCTTAAGTGAAAATTAAAAGTCAGCAGCTACAAAAAACTCACTTGTCCATTGATCCAACAGTGTACTCAGGGGAGAAGGAGCAAGTTGGAAGTGAAAGCAAGTACCCGCTTCCCACCTCCTCCCCAAAAGCTCTGTTTCACAAACAAAAGATGGGCAAGAGGCGTTAAAGTGGAACTTCCCATTTTGGGCAGAGCTCCACTTTAAAGCTGTTGCAATGTGTGAATATCACACTATATAATCCACCTATCCACATTGCTATTGATAGTATTCCATCCCATCTATAGTAAACCGTGTCATTAATAGCCACTGTTATGGATCTCAAAAGATAACCAGTATCCATTATTATATGGCCTGCATGGTATTAAAATATCATCTGATGCTAATAGACATTTATACTCATATTCCTATTTTCCAAAACTCTTACCCCCACCTTTCCTACTAAACTCATTATAGTGTATTTCTGAATATTATAAAAATATAATAATCTACCAAACCAAAGAAGAAAAAATAAATTAAACCCAAATAAAAAATAAAATTGAATAAAAAATGAAATCTCTATGACAGCCCTCAAAATTTCCACTCGCATGCTTGCATTTGGCGAGTGGAAATAACCAGGGTGGGCGCCACCGGCAGGCGGGGTTGATTGGGAGCCATTCTTCTCCCAGTGACAGGCCAGGAAACTGGGGAAGAGAGAGAAGAGGAAAAGGAGAGCTGGCTGGATCACGCAGAACAGGGATCTCCAGCTGTGACACAGCTTGGATTTGAATTGCCTGGCAGCCACTGCCAAACATAGTCCTGCCTCCTGGACTGGCTCCTATGATAGACAGCACACTGGTCCAATGCCGGGAAATAGTAGTGTGACCTCTATCATAGGAGTCGGTCCAGGAGGCTGGACTGTGTTTGACATCAGCCGCTGGGCAATTCAAATCCAAGTAGTGTCACAGTGGGAGATCTCTCATCTGTGCTGATGGGCACTGGTGAGGCTGCATTGATGGGCACTAGTGAGGCTGCATTGATGAGGTTGCACTGATGTGCACTGGTGAGACTGCATTAATGGGCACTGGTGAGGCTGCATTGGTGGGCACTAATAGGCTGCACTGATGGGCACTGATAAGGTGATACAGATCTACACTGATAAGTGGCTCTGATGATGCTGAACTGATGATCACTGATAGGCTGCATTGATGGGCATTGATGAGAGTGCAAGGATGGCCACTGATAAAGTTGTTAATATTTATTTTTGGAACTTAATTGTGCATAACACATTTAACAGTGTCCTTTCATGAGATAATTTTTTAGGGCATGTTTAAGGGCAAAATTAGAGGCAGGGCAGGGTAGGGGTTGGGTGGGGCAACTACTGGCGAGTAACTCTTAAGGCCTGGGTAGTAGCTCAAGACTTTAAATTTTGAGCCTCTATGATATATGTTACCTTATTAGCACGTATATGGTGCTTCTAACCAATCCCAGCCTACTTCTTAGGGGTAGAGAGAGGTATATCTACATATCTACATATATCTACATCCCTTGTCCTAATATCTGATTCCAAATCTGGTATATCTTATACTCTTTTACAGTACATTCAGTCAACCTTCAAAAGATGGAAATGTCTACTACCCATTTGCATGTCCCCTTATCCCTATAAAAGTCCCAGCACAGCGCGGCTCTGGCATTCCGGCCAGAGAGAGCGACGTGTCAACATCGGAAGAAGAAGAAGAAGAGGAGGAAGAAGAAGAAGAAGAAGGCGGCGCAGAAAGCGACGACAGCGGCAAGAACAGAAGAGACCCTGGAAGACCCCGGAAGACCCCCCAAGGCGGATCGAGACCCCCAGACGGCGGCGACGATGAAGAAGATAGCCGGACTTCTCCGCTCGGTAAAAGAGCTAGGTAAATGGCGGAGGAGTCCGGCAAGAAGACCCCCAAGACGGAAGAAGACCCCCGGAGCAGTGCAATAAAATATTTTTTTCAAAATTGTGTGTTTTTTTACTTTACATTTTACACCTTAGGTGAATGGGTAGGGGTACATCGTACCCCATACTCATTCACATAGGGTGGGGGGCCGGGATCTGGGGGCCCCTTATAAAAGGGGGCTCCCAGATTCCGATAAGCCCCCCGCCCGCAGACCCCGACAACCAATGGCCAGGGTTGTCGGGAAGAGGCCCTTGTCCTCATCAACATGGGGACAAGGTGCTTTGGGGTGGGGGGGGGCGCACGGCCCCCCTTTCCCCAGGGCATCCCCCATGTTGAGGGAACGCGGCCTGGTACGGCTCAGGAGGGGGGGCGCTCGCTCGTCCCCACCCCTTTCCTGGCCTGCCAGGCTGCGTGCTCGGATAAGGGACTGAGATGGATTTGGGGGGATCCCCACGCCGTTTTTTGGCGTGGGGAGTCCCTTTAAATCCATGCCAGGTGACGGAGCTAGCGCGCTGGCATTTACTGCCTACGCTAGCTACGTACCTGAAGTCACGTGCTAAATGAACGGACTTTCCGTTGAGCGGCAAGTCCGTTCATTTCAAAAGTCCGGCGGACTAGCCTACTAACGGCGGGATTGTCTGCCGGACTGCCAAGTCCAGCGGATAATTTTAAAACAAAACTTAAAACTTTAGTCCGCCGGATTTTTTGGAAAAAGTCAGTCAAAGGCCCACACACGAGGGGATTATCCGGTGGACTTAGTCCAGCGGACAATCCCGCGGGATAATCCCTTTGTGTGTACGCGGCATAAGAGACCTCTCTGCAGAAACTCCAAAATGTTAGATACCGAAGGAGATCCAAGGCCCCAAACCCTTTCTGTAGTATTCCAGATCTGGTAATAGGTCACAATCGTGGACCTCTTACGAGCCTGTAATAATGTCTCCACTATACTGCCCGAGAGACCCAAGCCAGCTAAAGCTGGAAGCTCTCACTTCCAAGTTATTAAATTCATCATCCTGCGGTTCGGATGTCAGGTCCCACTCCACAAAAGGAGATTTTGACAAGGAGGCAGTGGGATTGGTGAGCCCAACTTTATCCGGCAAAGCAAGAGGGAACCACGACTGCCTGAGCCAGTAAGGTAAGACTACTATTGCTGTGATCCTTTCTCGCTGAATCTTCAGCAGGATTTTGAGAGCCAATGGAAGCGGCAGGAACACATATACCAAGGGGAAATGCCAAGACCTGGACAGAGCACCCCGACCCAACGCCTGTGGATGCCAGGTCCGGGAAGAGAAGCAAGGCAGTTGACAATTCTCCTCCAATGCCATAAGATCTATCGATTGAGGCCCCATTTGTTGCGATCCTCAAAGCCTCGACTCAAGTGATCTGCTAAAACATTCCCAGGCTCTGGGAGATAAGATGAAGTAAGAGAGCCGAGATTCTTCTCTGCGCATAGGTAGATTGACATGCCACCTGAAGGAGAGGGCGACTTCTTGTGCCCCCTTGATGAGACACATAAGCCCCCATAGTTGTTCAAAGACTCTTGACAGCTCGACCTCGCAACATAGGTTGGAATGCTAAGAGAGCGCGTCTGACAGCATCCAATCCCAGGAAACTTGAACTCTTCACCCCACAAAAGTTCCATCGGCCTTGAACCTGCTGTCCCAGGCAGTGTGCCCTGCAGCCTGCCAGACTGGCATTGGCCGTCACCACTATTGGTTCTGAGGCCTTCATGGAACTCCGCGGGAAAGATTGCGATCTACTGACCACCAAACCAGGGACCAGATTATCGGAATTGGCAGATAGATTTTCTGGAACAAGGAGTGACGATCTGAAGAAGAAAGTTGCATTGAAATCTCCTTCTGCGCCACCTGACCCACAGGACTACTGGAACTGTGGCTGATAGAACCCCCAGATACTGCATGCATTGCTTCAACATCATAGACGGCCTGGCTATCACTGCTTTTGTCTAAGACTGAATCTCCTGGACCTTCCTCTGAGGAAGAGAAACACCACCCTGATCCGTGTGGAATTGTACTGCCAAATACTCCAACATTTGGGTCGGATGCATCTGGCTCTTCCGAGAGTTGAACAACCAACCGAAACAAGCTAGTGTTTTACAGGTGAAATTCACATGAAGTAGAAGGAGCTCATTTGACGAACCCAGAAGTAGCATGTCATCTAGATAATGGAATATTTGCACTCCCTTGACCCTGAGAGTCGCGATGACAGCAGACAGTAGCTTTGACAACATTCTCAGAGTCGTGCAGAGAACGAATGGGAGACATTAAAATTGAAAATTAGAGCATTCCATGGAAAACCTGAGAAATCGATGGTGAGATGCGTCTATGGAAACAAGAAGATATGCACCGCCAGATCAATGGAAACCATCCAGTCTCCTGAGTCCAATGACTCAATTTTAGACATGTGCAATTAGTTTCGTACGAATTCGTACAAATTTTTCGAAATTCGTAC
Source organism: Lithobates sylvaticus (assembly GCA_028564925.1). NCBI lineage: Eukaryota > Metazoa > Chordata > Amphibia > Anura > Ranidae > Lithobates > Lithobates sylvaticus. The sequence goes on along the minus strand of CM053032.1, from coordinate 143,690,806 downwards.
GAATTTACGAATCCGTAGTACGAATTTTTTCGAATACGAATTCCGTACAGAATACGAAATTCCGTTTACGAATTTCGTCGTCAAATTTTTCGAATCCAACTACCAAATATCGAATTTCAACTAATATGAAAGAAATTATTATAGCGGATATAACGAATGATTCGAATGATTCGTAAAACAAAGTGTCATTTTTGCAGGAAAAATTCCGTTTACGAATTTCAGCTCCAAATTATTCGAATCAAACTACCAATATCGAATTTCAACTAATTCGAAAGAAATTATTATAGCGGATATAACGAATGATTCAAATGATTCGTAAAACAAAGTGTAATTTTTGCAGGAAAAAAAGCTATTTAAAATCACTCGCGGCTATTGCCGGCTAATGAATTGTCGGCTCCGTAACACAGAGAACAGTCATTCATTGAAAAAAAAAAAAAAGCGTGGGGGTCCCCCCAAATTCAATAACCAGGCCCTTCAGGTCTGCTATGGATATTAAGGGGAACCCCACTTCAAAAAAAAAAAAAAATTACGTGGGGTCCCCCCTAAATATCCATACCAGACCCTTCAGGTCTGGGATGGATTTTAAGGGGAACCCCGGCCAAAAAAAAAAAAAAAATGGCGTGGGGTCCCCCTCAAAATCCATACCAGACCCTTTATCCGAGCACGCAACCTGGCAGGCCGCAGGAAAAGAGGGGGAATGAGAGCGCCCCCCCCCCTCCTGAACCGTACCAGGCCACATGCCCTCAACATTGGGAGGGTGCTTTGGGGTCCCCCCCAAAGCACCTTGTCCCCATGTTGATGAGGACAAGGGCCTCATCCCCACAACCCTGGCCATTGGTTGTGGGGGTCTGCGGGCGGGGGGCTTATCGGAATCTGGAAGCCCCCTTTAACAAGGGGACCCCCAGATCCCCCCCCCCTGTGTGAAATGGTAAGGGGGTACAAAAGTACCCCTACCATTTCACCAAAAAAGTGTCAAAAATGGTAAAAATGACAGGAGACGGTCTTTGACAATTCCTTTATTAAAATCTTCTTTCTCTGGTCTTCTCCTTCTTCCTTCTTCATCCTTCGGTTTCTTCATCTTCTCCTTCCGGCATCTTCTTCCATCTTCTTCCATCTTCTTCTTCCTCCGATCCGCTTCTTCTTGCTCTGGTCTTCTCGTCCTTCTCGTCCGGCATCTTCTTCCATGGCGTCGGCGTCTCTTCTTGGGCCGCTCCTCGCAATGGGAGGCTCCCGCTGTGTGAGGCTTCGCTGCGTCTGACAGGTTTTTTTTAACGGAGGACACCTGGTGACCCCGCCCCCCTCTGACGCACGGGGACGTCATGGGGACTTCCCTATGGCTTTCCCCATGACGTCAGAGGGGGGCGGGGTCACCAGGTGCCCTCCGTTATAAAAGACCTGTCAGACGCAGCGAAGCCTCACACAGCGGGAGCCTCCCATTGCGAGGAGCGGCCGACAGAAGAACAGACGCCGACGCCATGGAAGAAGATGCCGGACGAGAAGGACGAGAAGACCAGAGCAAGAAGAAGCGGATCGGAAGAAGAAGAAGAAGATGGAAGAAGATGGAAGAAGATGCTGGAAGGAGAAGATGAAGAAACCGAAGGATGAAGAAAGGAAGACCAGAAGAAAGAAGATTTTAATAAAGGAATTGTCAAAGACCGTCTCCTGTAATTTTTACAATTTTTGTCACCTTTTTTGGTGAAATGGTAGGGGTACTTTTGTACCCCCTTACCATTTCACACAGGGGGGGGGGCGGGATCTGGGGGGCAAGGGGGCTTCCAGATTCCGTTAAGCCCCCCGCCCGCAGACCCCCACAACCAATGGCCAGGGTTGTGGGGATGAGGCCCTTGTCCTCATCAACATGGGGACAAGGTGCTTTGGGGGGACCCCCAAAGCACCCTCCCAATGTTGAGGGCATGTGGCCTGGTACGGTTCAGGAGGGGGGGCACTCTTGTCCCCCCTCTTTTCCTGCGGCCTGCCAGGTTGCGTGCTCGGATAAGGGTCTGGTATGGATTTTGAGGGGGACCCCACGTCATTTTTTTTTTTTGGCCGGGGTTCCCCTTAAAATCCATCCCAGACCTGAAGGGTCTGGTATGGATATTTAGGGGGACCCCTACGTCATTTCTTTTTTAATTTGAAGCGGGGTTCCCCTTAATATCCATAGCAGACCTGAAGGGCCTGGTAATTGAATTTGGGGGGACCCCCACGCTTTTTTTTTATCAATGACTTTCAATGAATGACTGTTCTCTGTGTTACGGAGCCGACAATTCATTAGTACTCTATAGTATGCCTGTGAAGGGGCGCATGTTTCCCGTGCTTGTCCCTGTACAAGGTGTCATTTTTGCAGGAAAAAAAGCTATTTAAAATCACTTGCGGCTAATGAATTGTCGGCTCTGTAACACAGAGAACAATTCGAATCCAACTACTACCAAATATCTAATTTCAACTAATATGAAAGAAATTATTATAGCGGATATAACGAATGATTCTAATGAATTCGAGATTCAGTATATGTAATATCGAGAACTGTTCCTGCACAAAGCTTTTTTTCCTGAAAAAATGACAATTTAAAATCACTTGCGGCTAATGAATTGTCGGCTCCGTAACACAGAGAACAGTCATTCATTGAAAGTCATTGATAAAAAAAAGCGTGGGGGTCCCCCCAAATTAAATTACCAGGCCCTTCAGGTCTGCTATGGATATTAAGGGGAACCCCCGCTTCAAATTAAAAAAAAAAAAATTCCGTAGGGGTCCCCCTAAATATCCATACCAGACCCTTTATCCGAGCACGCAACCTGGCAGGCCGCAGGAAAAGACGAGCGAGCGCCGCCCCCCCCTCCTGAACCGTACCAGGCCACATGCCCAACATTGGGAGGGTGCTTTGGGGTCCCCCCAAAGCACCTTGTCCCCATGTTGATGAGGACAAGGGCCTCATCCCCACAACCCTGGCCATTGGTTGTGGGGGTCTGCGGGCGGGGGGGCTTATCGGAATCTGGAAGCCCCTTTAACAAGGGGACCCCAGATCCCGCCCCCCCCCCCTGTGTGAAATGGTAAGGGGGTACAAAAGTACCCCTACCATTTCACCAAAAAAGGTGACAAAAATGGTAAAAATTACAGGAGACGGTCTTTGACAATTCCTTTATTAAAATCTTCTTCTTCTTCTTCTGGTCTTCCTTTCTTCATCCTTCGGTTTCTTCATCTTCTCCTTCCGGCATCTTCTTCCATCTTCTTCCATCTTCTTCTTCTTCCGATCCGCTTCTTCTTCTTGCTCTGGTCTTCTCGTCCTTCTCGTCCGGCATCTTCTTCCATAACGTCGGCTTCTGTTCTTCCGTCGGGCCGCTCCTCGCAATGGGAGGCTCCCGCTGTGTGAGGCTTCGCTGCGTCTGACAGGTCTTTTATAACGGAGGGCACCTGGTGAACCCGCCCCCCTCTGACATCATGGGGAAAGCCATAGGGAAGTCCCCATGACGTCCCCGTGCATCAGAGGGGGCGGGGTCACCAGGTGCCCTCCGTTATAAAAGACCTGTCAGACGCAGCAAAGCCTCACACAGCGGGAGCCTCCCATTGCGAGGAGCGGCCCAAGAAGAGACACCGACGCCGACGCCATGGAAGAAGATGCCGGACGAGAAGGACGAGAAGACCAGAGCAAGAAGAAGCGGATCGGAGGAAGAAGAAGATGGAAGAAGAAGGAAGAAGATGCCGGAAGGAGAAGATGAAGAAACCGAAGGATGAAGAAAGAAAGGAAGAAGAAGACCAGAAGAAAGAAGATTTTAATAAAGGAATTGTCAAAGACCGTCTCCTGTCATTTTTACCATTTTTGACACTTTTTTGGTGAAAGTACCCCCTTACCATTTCACACAGGGGGGGGGGGGGGATCTGGGGGTCCCCTTGTTAAAGGGGGCTTCCAGATTCCGATAAGCCCCCCGCCCGCAGACCCCCACAACCAATGGCCAGGGTTGTGGGGATGAGGCCCTTGTCCTCATCAACATGGGGACAAGGTGCTTTGGGGGGGACCTGCAGGGGGGGGGCCTGCGGCCTGCCAGGTTGCGTGCTCGGATAAAGGGTCTGGTATGGATTTTGAGGGGGACCCCACGCCATTTTTTTTTTTTTTTTTTGGCCGGGGTTCCCCTTAAAATCCATCCCAGACCTGAAGGGTCTGGTATGGATATTTAGGGGGGACCCCACGTCATTTTTTTTTTTTAATTTGAAGTGGGTTCCCCTTAATATCCATAGCAGACCCGAAGGGCCTGGTTATTAAATTTGGGGGGACCCCCACGCTTTTTTTTTTTTTTTTTTTCATCAATGAATGACTGTTCTCTGTGTTACAGAGCCGACAATTCATTAGCCGCGAGTGATTTTAAATATCTTTTTTTCCTGCAAAAATTACACTTTGTGCAGGAACAGTTCTCCATATTACATATACTGAATCTCGAATTCATTCGAATCATTCAAATCATTCGTTATATCCGCTATAATAATTTCTTTCGTATTAGTTGAAATTCGATATTTGTAGTTGGATTCGAATTGTTCTCTGTGTTATGGGAACCGGCAATTTATTAGCCGCGTTAACGATTCGTAACAATTCGTAACTTTATTAACGATTCGTAACGATTCAAAATTTTTTTAACGATTCGTACGAAATTCGTATTTGTACGAATTCAAACAGAATTTCGTACATGAATTACAAATTTTTTTATATACGAAACGGAACGAAACAAAATTAATTTTTTTTATATACGAAACGGAACGAAACAAAATTAATTTTTTGACACCCCCCCCCGAATTGGGCTAGTCATGCTCCTACTCGAGAGGGTCAAGTGAAGACACCTTCAGAAGGACCTATTTGAAGCCTTAGGAGCTTTGTTGGCCCTGGGCTTGGAAGGTTTCTGGAAGGTTGAACCGGCTCGCTTCCACTGTCTGAAAAACTGTCTAAGCACTGGCCTCTGAATCCCTCTTTGGATCTCTTGTTAAACAGAAAGGGCTGCTGTTGTCTTTTTCTCTTCTGCAGGATTAGGCTAGATCTGCCGCTGGAAAACCGCTGAATTGCTGATTCTAATGCTGGCCATACACTAGTCGAAAAATCGGCCGAGTGCGCTTTCGAAAAGCGAACATACGTTCGTGAGAGCAAACGATCACGCCATTAGGTAAGTAACGATTTTCGAACAATAAATAGTTTCTGAACATCAATGCATTGTTTTTTCGTGCGGTTTTAGCATAGAAAAAGGAAGTGTTCAAAAACTGTGTTTGACCTCTGCTCTGTGGCTTCCTGTGTTTCACGTATACGCCCAGAGGATCTACGTACGTTCGTCATTGTGCGTAGTAGAGCTCTACATAAGGAACCTTGTGCGTAGTAGAGATCTACTGCCCAACCTTCAATATGGATGTGGATGTGGATGAGAGGAGCATTGCCATAGTAATGCTTGGATTGATGGCTATACAGCAAGTAGAGGAGCCAAGAAGTAAAAGGCGAAGGTTATGGAGTAAAGAGTGGCTGAAGAACCGTGATAACTTCTCTCATATGAGATTGGTTCAAGAGCTGAAGGAAAACAATCCCGATGATTATCGGAAGTATCTGAGGATGCCTGATTAGTCTTTTCAGCTACTACTCAGTAAAGTGTCACCCCTCATAACAAAAAAGGACACAGTCTTAAGACCTAGCATCACAGCGGAGCAGAGACTGGTAGCAACACTTCGTTTTGTCGCAACTGGACGAAGTTTTGAAGACCTCAAATTTACCACTGGAATCTCTGCCCAGTCGCTTGGCCGCATCATACCTGAGACCTGCCGAGCCATCATAACAAGCATGCAAGACGAATACTTAAAGGTAATGACCCAGTGCTTTTAGTTTTCTATCTCAAACACTGTACAGCTTGCTTTGCTAAACTTACAATTTATTAACTATAAACATCTAAATAAACTGAAACTAGTTCATAACATGTCAAACTGACAAAGATAACATATTTACAACAAAATGTACATATTTACAACAAAATGTATGTGGTTCACAAAGATGTGTACTGATAATCCTGTCCCCAGTTGCTTGGTGGTCGATCCTGCTGTGTTTATGGTCTGTGCCACTGATGCATTTGTTCATGTAGTTGTGATGATTGGGTGTGTGTGGGTCTGTGCTCAGCTAAATGGGTATTTGTGGTCAGCTCACCCCTTAGCCCTTTATTAAGAAGCTGAATAAGTAATGGTTCCAGTAATTGTTTTTGGTCTTCTGACATCCTACGCATTTTCTTGGCAGCAAATGAACCCAGGTCATCACATTCATCCCTCTTCTGATTTAATGCTGCAGATACTAGTAGTACAAAATTGCCTGTAGAATCTTGCCTTGTTTTTCTCTTTTTGCTCCTGCTTACTGGTGGTGATGTGCCAGTTTGGGTTTCACTGCCAAATAGATCCTGTAGAATAAAGCCAATAAAAAAATTAGTCTTTCAAATGAAGCCTTATATCGTTTTTAACAATATCTTTTTACCTTTGCACAGCTACCGACATCTGTGGAGGAATGGAAAGCAACAGCAAAACAATTTAATGACTATTGGAATTTCCCCAACTGTGGTGGTGCCATAGACGGCAAACATGTTCGCATAATGCCACCAGCAAAATCTGGCTCCTTCTATTATAATTATAAAGGCTACTTTAGCATCGTACTAATGGCAATCGTGAACTCAAAGTATGAGTTTATCTTTGTGGACATTGGCAAAAATGGAAGAAATTCCCATGGGGGAGTAATTGAGAAAACCGTTTTTTTTTCACCGTTTAAAAAATGGACTACTAAATCTACCATCCCAAGAGGACACAGTGGAAGGGCTAAATTTCATATTTGTTGCAGATGACGCATTTGCATTATCTGAGCATCTGTTGAAACCATTCGCCCTTAACCACTTTAAGACCAGCCTCGTTTTGGATTTTAGGTGTTTACATGTTTAAAACAGTTTTTTTTGCTAGAAAAAAACTTAGAACCCCCAAACATTATTTATTGTTTTTTTTTCTAACACCCCAGAGAATAAAATGGCGGTCGTTGCAATACTTTTTTTCACACTGTATTTGCGCAGCGGTCTTGCAAGCGCACTTTTTTTTGGAAAAAATTCACTTTTTTGAATAAAAAAATAAGACAACAGTAAAGTTAGTCCAATTTTTTTATATATTGTGAAAGATAATGTTACGCCGAGTAAATTGATACCCAACATGTCACGCTTCAAAATTGCACCCGCTCGTGGAATGGCATCAAACTTTTACCCTCAAAAATCTCCATAGGCGACGTTTAAAAAATTCTACAGGTTGCATATTTTGCGTTACAAAATTTTTTTTGGTTTTTCTTATTTATTTTTCTTGATTTTATTTATTTTTACACAGTTTTTTAAAAAAAAAATAATTGGCTCACTTTTATTCCTACTACAAAAAGCATGACAGGTCCTCTTAAATATGAGATCTGGGGTCAAAAAGTCCTCAGATCTCATATTTGGACTTCAATGAAAAAAATAAAAAAAAATATCCCTCTTCAAAAATCAGGGCTGTGCGTCCTGATTTTTGAAGAGGGATATTTTTATTTTATTTTTTTCATTGAAGTCCAAATATGAGTTGTGCGCCGGTCGGAAAGTGGTTAAAAACCTTACACCTGATCAAAAAATATTTAATTACAGGTTATCTCATGCTAGATGAGTTGTCGAAAATAATTTTGGTATTATGGCCAACCGCTTTCGTATCTTCCATACAGCAATAAATGTAACCCCCCACAAAATTGACACTATAGTTCATTGCTGCTGTGTGTTACATAATTTCTTAAGGCGTACTAGCCTCACCTACATGCCACAATCCCTGGTGGACCGTGAGGATACTCTGTCTGGGGATGTTATGCCTGGTGAGTGGCGTAATGATACAGAAGGCCTAGTAAACCTAGGCCGTGCCCCACCATGTCTCTCCAGTCAACTTGCTTGTCAGAATCGCCAGGATTATATGGACTATTTTCTTGGTCGTGGAGCAGTAGATTGGCAAAATAATCTCTAAATGATATATGTATATTTGCGTGGCTGCATTTATATCTATTTATGTATTAAACACAGTTGTAAATTAATTGTTTCTGTTGGAAAATTATGTAAAGTACAAAGGTACATGTGCTTTTGATGTGTTTAGCATTTTTTTGGTTAATCTCTGAATTTTTTAATTTTTGATCTGTACATATAAAAGTGTATTTGAATAAATAATATGCTGACTTACCTGACTGCTTGCCATTTCCTCAAATGTTCCTTCTTCTTCATCGCCTGAAGGATTTACAGTGATACTGTCTAAACTTGACACCTCCTGGTCAGTTAGAAAACGAAGACTCTCAAAATACCACAGGCGTGGCACGTATACTTCATCTGCACCTTTACCAGATTTTTTGGATTCAGCAATTTTATTTAATTCGTTTTTTGAAAATAGTACGCAGATTAGCAATTTTTTGTTTGACATAGGATACATCTGCTTTGGCATACACAACCGTGCATAGTTCCGCTAATTTTGTATATGCTTCTGTACATTTTGGACGGTCTGAATACTCTTTTGTCCACCATTGCACCTGTAAAAACAAAAAATGCATCAATGTTCAGTTGACAAATTACACCTAACAATTAATACCCTACAACACAGGTGTCAAACACAAGGGCCGCATGCCGAATCGTGCCCTCCAGGCCAGAGCCGGTACAAGGGGTGGGCAGGAGGAAAGGGTGCCCTGGGCGGAGTCTGAGAGGGGGTGGGTTGTTAGCACGCCTAAAAAAGAGTATCATTATCCTAATCCTTATCCTATGCTGGCCATCACTAAATGGCGAGCCGCATCCAGACTGAGCTGCTGCTCTCTTTCTGGCCTGCTGCGATCATGCCATTTAATCGCCTCTTTTGTTCTCAGCCTCCTCCGCTATCATTAGCAAAGTAGAGAGGAGCAGATGGCGGGACAATTCTGCACTGGGGGTGGGAGCAACAATGCGTGGAGAGCAGTAGCTGGCTGTCACATTAATCAGGAGGTGATTGGCTGCTAGGAGGCGGTCCTATAAGCCAAACACCAGTTCACTAATATGAAAAGGCAACCCAGCAGCTCCCATGCCCTGCCTTCAGTTTAGGATTGTCCTGCGGCTCCCGCCTCCTGCTCTCTGCTCTGTGAAAGTTGGGAGAGTGAAGGGGGTAAATATATATGGAACTGTGAAGGATGGGAAGCAGGGGAATGGGGGCAATACTGTGTGGGTTAACTCTGTTACTATTGCATAAAAACTCATTGAATTTGTATTGTTTTAAGTACCGTATTTCTCGGCGTATAACACGCACCCCAAGTTGAGTAGGGCATTTTAATTACAAACATTTTTAGGAAGGAAGTTTAGGCAATTCCAAAAATACCTTTAAACGTCATTTGCAGCCTTGTCCACGTTTAAATTTCCCGCCGTCGAAAAAGACAGAGCCGACCGTTCAGGTCCGCACGCTGTTCCGCCTCCCTGCTGTTTCGGGAGCGAGCGCAGGGAGGCGGGACTGCGACCGGAGCCGAAGTTCGGCTCGGTCTTTTTCGGCGCCGATTTTTTGGTCACTTTTTTGGGGGGGATCAGCGTATAACACGCACTTACGACTTTCGCCAGATTTTAAAGGGGGTGGTGAACTGCAAGTCCCAGGAGCCAAACCACTGCATGAACGCACAAAAACATGGAGGAGAGAGTGCCAGCACCTGCCTAATGAAGGTGTATACAGTAATTTATACTGTTGTGACCTTGCCAGTAATACACAGTCATTTATACTGTACCATACAATCCCAGCACCACGGGAACCCACACTCCTCGGGAGATTTACAGCCCATCTGGCGGGGGTCTTCTGATCCGGGAGAGGCTTAACCCGGACAGGATGGATGGTGGATGGAGAAAAAAATAAATAAATACATAAATAAAATAAAAATAAATATAAATAAATAACTAAAATTAAACTTTAAAAGGCGTCCGGAGCGAGGACGAAAAAAGAACACTGGTGTGGGCAGACAACAGCCGCCCTTTATAGGCTAGAAAAAAGGTAGTCCTGGAGGGGTCAGAGGGGGCGGAGCTGACCCATAGTAGGCTGACATGGGGAGGTCCAGGAAAATATATATATATATACTGTGATGGTATGCGAGGTGAGATACACGATCATAGGTACATTTCACCTCGCATTCGTTACATTGTAAGGGACTAAACCAGAATCCGGCCCGGGTTTTCCAGCCTCTGTGGCAGGCTGTGTTCCGGTCCGGATGTTCTGGTCCACTGGAGTCCACAGTCAGCTGGACTTTAAACAACCAGGAAGAGAGCACAGCAGGGGTCTGGTTGTTGAGACTCAGGGAGGAACCTGAGTGAGAGGAGCTCTGGCTTTTGGACTGAGAAAAAGGTTTGCTTTACCTTATGTTTTGTGGGTGATGGGGACCAGCCCTGCACTGTATAGAGAGGAGACTGTTTGTTTAATTAGCGCCGGACGGCAAGGATTTTATTTACTGTTTGTTTGTTTTTTTTTTTTTACTTTGCAAACCCCTTGCAAATAAACCTGGCAACCGCCAGAATTTTAAGAAACTGCCTGTTTGCTGACTGTCATTCAGAAAAGATCACCACAAGCTAATTTCCCCACAATCCATACAGTGAATTATTTATATATGTGTGTATATACACACAGGCTAATATATATGTATATATGCTGCATTCAGTGTAGACTATATATACAGTGCATTTGGTGGTGTGCAGTATATAATACACTTCATGCAGTATATGTGGGTATATATATATATATATATATATATATATATATATATACTGCATTCAGTAGACTATATAGACAGTGCATTTGTGGTGTACAGTATATAATACAGTGCAGTCGGTGTTAAAAAAAATCCCCATCATGGAAGGCCACCAAGGAGAGGCAGATGCTCACAGGCTGCTAAAAGAGGGCAAGCAGCCTCTGTGTCTACAGTGAAATGTGGTGGTGGTGGACATGGTGCATCCTCTGCAGGAGGGCCAAAAGTCCTTTTTTTCTGCTGTGTGATTGAGCCACAACATGTAGAGGAGTTGGTGGAGTGGATAACTTACCTGTACTCATCCTCCTCATCTTCTGTCACTCAGGCTCATACTAGTTTGCCCCCCAACGCAGCTGCCAAAGTGTCCTATTCCATCGGCTCCTTGTCCACAGTTACTCCTTTGGTAGCCCCACCATCATGCATGGAGGAGTCACCAGAATTATTTGACCATAGTGTCGATTAAATGCTGATGGAGGATGTGCAGCAATTTGAAGGCTCCAATGCCATTACTTCCCTTGAGGAAGGGAGTAACGTGAGCCTAGAGAGAGGGAGTGCCACAGTCATGTCCCCCCACCTGCAGCATACTGCCAAGTTTGCTCCAGTGACGAGAAGGGAGGGGGATGATGAGGTCCTCTCTACCCCAGTTGCTGAACCATAAAAAAAAATACTGTCCTAGCCATTCACATGATCAGCGTCTAAATGCTAGCTTGGCCAAATTGTAAGCACTACAACTGCTGCCTTTTCAGCTGGTAGGCTCTTCCCCCTTTTCATGAATTTGTGGAATGTGCTGTACCACAGTGGCAGGTTCCAAAAATAAATTTATTTTCACGTAAGGCCATTCTAGTTCTCTACCATCATGTGGAAGGCAATGTTTTTGCCTCATTAACAGGGCAGTCAGCAGCAAGGTTCATATTACCGCTGACCCATGGTGCAACAGGCATGGTCAGGGACATTACCTTTCGGTACCATTTCAGTACCTTTCGGTAACTCTGCTGGCACATGTTAAGGATGCAGGACAGGGTTCAGTGTTGGAGCTAGTTCTGTCACCATGCCTCCAAAAATCTGGTGGCAATTCTGCCACATCTGCCTTCTCCACCCCCAAATCTTCTTCCTCTGTGGCCTCTTCTGCAGAATTGTCCTCTGAACCAGCAGTGCTCCCTAAGCATTCAAGGGGCTACGCAAGCAGTCAGGCTAAATGATGTCATTCCGTGCTTCAGTTGGTCTGTCTAGGGGACAAGAGCCACACTGGGCCAGAGATTCTGTCAGCTCTGGGGGGGGGCAGGCTCAGAGGTGGTTGACGCCACGCCAGCTTGAGCCAGGAATGGGTTACTCACATGGTTGTATGCAACAATGGCACCAACCTTCTCTCTGCCCTCCAACAGGGACACTTAACACGTGCCCCATGCATGGCACACGTCCTGAATTTGGTGGTGCAGCGCTTCTTGACCAGGTACCCAGGCTTACAAGATCTCCTGAGGCAGGCCAGAAAAGTGATGGTCATTTCCAGCAGTCATACAATGCCAGTGCTCGGCTGGCTGACATTCATTGGTAATTTAACCTGCCCACCAACCGCCTCATTTGTGACATGCCCACCAGGTGGAACTCACCATTGGCAATGCTGCAGCGGCTGCACACACAGCAGAGGTCCATCAATGAGTACCTGTGTGAGTATGGTACCAGGACAAGCTCAGGGGAGCTTGGCTTCTTTTTCCTGCGTCAGTGGCTACTGATCAAGGAGGCATGCACTGTCTTGTCACCATTTGAGGAGGCCACAAGGATGGTGAGCAGCGACAATGCATGCATCAGTGACACTGTTCTTCTAGTCTTCCTGCTTGAGCACACGCTTCGTGGAATTATGGATAGGGTACTTGAGGCAGACCAGAGGAATGGAAGAGGAGGACTTCCTTTCCTCTCAAGGCCCCCTTTATGCAGATAGCATTCTTGTGGGGCCACCAAACACACAGGTAGGGATGAGCTTCGAGTTCGAGTCAAACTCATGTTCGACTCGAACATTGCCTGTTCACCAAACAGTGAACAATTTGGGATGTTTGCGGCAAATGGGAAAAGCCGCTAACACCCTGTAAAAGTCTATGGGAGAAATCTAAAGTGCTAATGTTAAAGGCTTATATGCAAGTTATTGTCATAAAAAGTGTTTGGGGGCCTGGGTCCTGCCCCAGGGGACATGTATCAGTGAAAAAAAAGTTTTAAAAACTGAAGTTTTTTCAGGAGCAGTGATTTTAATAATGCTTAAAGTGAAACAATAAAAGTGTAATATTCCTTTAAATTTCGTACCTGGGGGGTGTGTATAGTATGCCTGTAAAGGGGCGTATGTTTCCCGTGCTTAGAACTGTCCCTGCACAAAGTGTAATTTTTGCAGGAAAAAAAGTAATTTAAAAGCACTCGCGGCTATATTGAATTGTCGGCTCCCGTAATACAGAGAACAGTCATTGAAAGTCATTGAAAAAAAAAAATATGCATAGGGTTCCCCCCAAATTCAATTACCAGGCCCTTCAGGTCTGGTATGGATATTAAGGGGAACCCCGGGTCAAATTTAAAAAAAAAATGACGTGGGGTTCCCCCCAAATATCCATACCAGACCCTTTATCCGAGCACGCAACCTGACAGGCCGCAGGAAAAGAGGGGGGACGAGAGAGCACCCCCCCTTCTGAACTGCACCAGGCCACATGCCCTCAACATTGGGAGGATGCTTTGGGGGTCTGTGACCCCTCAAAGCACCATGTCCCCATGTTGATAGGGACATGGGCCTCATCCCCACAACCCTGTCCGGTGGTTGTGGGGGTCTGCGGGCAGGGGGCTTATCATAATCTTATCATAATCTGGAAGCCCCCTTTAACAAGGGGACCCCCAAATCCCGGCCTCACCCCGGTTTGAAATGGTAAGGTGGTACAAAAGTACCCCTACCATTTCACAAAGAAAGTGTAAAAAATTGTTAAAAAAAACACATTGGGAAAAGTCCTTTATTAAAAATAAAAAAAATAATAAAAGATTCCAGCGGTGGTAATCCACTCTTGCTATCCAGCGATGGGTGATCTCTTCTCCGGGGTCCAGCGATGGGTGATCTCTTCCGATGACGTCCAGCGCAGCGCATCCTGTCTCCACGGAGACACTGCGGGAAAACCCGGAGAAGAGATCAGACATCGCTGGATAGCAAGAGTGGATTACCACCGCTGGATTCTTTTTTTTATTCTTTTTATTTTTAATAAAGGACTTTTCCCAACGGTGTCAGTGTGTTTTTTAACAATTTTTTACACTTTCTTTGTGAAATGGTAGGGGTACTTTTGTACCCCGTTACTATTTCAAACAGGGGGGCGGGATCTGGGGGTCCCCTTGTTAAAGGGAGCTTCCAGATTCTGATAAGCCCCCCGCCTGCAGACCCCCACAACCACCGGCGAGGGTTGTGGGGATGAGGCCCATGTCCCTATCAACATGGGGACATGGTGCTTTGAGGGGTCACAGACCCCCAAAGCATCCTCCCAATGTTGAGGGCATGTGGCCTGGTACGGTTCAGGAGGGGGGGCGCTCTCTTGTACCCCCCTCTTTTCCTGCAGCCTGCCAGGTTGTGTGCTCAGATAAAGGGTCTGGTATGGATTTTTGTGGGGAACTCCACACCATTTTTTTTTTAATTTGGCGTGGAGTTCCCCTTAAAATCCATATCAGACCTTAAGGGCCTGGTAATTGAATTTAGGGGGAGCCCCACGCATATTTTTATTCTATTTTTTATCAATGACTGTTTCTCTGTATTACGGGAGCCGACAATTCATTATAGCCGCGAGTGCTTTTAAAATACTTTTTTTCCTGCAGAAATTACACTTTGTGCAGGGACAGTTCAAAGCACAGGAAACATGTGCCCCTTTACAGGCATACTATAGACACCCCCCAGGTACGAAATTTAAAGGAATATTACACTTTTATTGTTTCACTTTAAGCATTATTAAAATCACTGCTCCTAAAAAAAAATGCCTTTTTTAAACATTTTTTTTTTGCATTGATACATGTCCTCTGGGGCAGGACCCAGGTCCGCAAATACTTTTTATGAAAATAACTTTCATATAAGCCTTTAAAAAATGTTTTGAACGTTCGAGTCCCATAGACTTTAATAGGGGATCTAAAGTTCACACGAATTTTAGGTCTGTTCGCAGGTTCTGGTGCGAACCAAATAGGGGGGTGTTCGGCTCATCCCTACAGACAGGAAGAAGAGGAGGAGGAGCAGGATTGTGTCAGCATGGATGTAGAGAATAACACGCAGCAGTCTTCAAGGCATGGTTTTCAGTCCCCAGAAACCCAAGGAGCTGTGTATAGCTGGGAGGAGGTAGTTCCTGACAATATCATCCTCAGTGACCCAAAGGACTCAGAATATCATGCCTCTGCAAACTTACTCTGCATGGGCTCCCTGGTTCTGCAAAGCCTACAAAAGGACCCTAGGATTCATGCTATCAAGGAGAGTGATCATTTCTGGCTGGCAACCCTTCTTGATTCACGTTACAAGGGTAACGTTTCAGAACTCATCCTGCCTCCGCAGAGGGAGCAGAGGATGAAACATCTTCATGAGGCCTTAAAGAAAAGTTTATGTAATGCCTTTCCAGACCCTGAGAGGTTACCATTTCCTGGTGCTGAATAACGTGTTTTTGAGGCTTTGTTCGGTCGCAGGAAGAGCAGTGGAGTAGGTGGCCGGCTGACCAATGCCTTTAAACTATTTTTCAGTCCTCAGCACCAAGGGCTGATAGGTTCATGCAACCATTTCCAAGCATCTGCATTGTATAGTGCAGGAATATCTAGGGGCAAGAGCAGACTTGGAGGCCTTGACAACAGAGCATCCACTGGGTTGCTGGGTCTTGAGGATGAACCACTGGCCAGATTTGCTCAATATGCAATCGAGCTACTGGCCTGTCCTGCATCCAGCCTGCTTTCTGAAGGGACATTCAGTGCTGCTGGAGGGTTTGTAACGAATCAAAGAGTGTGCCTGCCCACAGATTCCATTGATAGGCTCACATTTATAAAAATTAGTCAGTCCTGGATCAGCAGCTATCAAGCCCTGATGCTGATGTAACTGACTGAATTTTCTAGGGGTCTAATTTTTCTGTACCTGTTTAACAGGGGCATGTAATTTCAATTTTTAAAATAATTGTTTACAGCAGGGCCTGATTCGGCACTCAACAAGATTAACTAAATTAAAGGGGTTACAGTGTTCTGGCACCACCAACACCGAAGGCACAATTTTTCTGCACCTGTTTGACTGAAGAGAGGAGGAAAGTGAGGAGGAGGAGGCTTAACTCCAATGAGGCAGGATGTTACCCAGGGGCCAGCTTAAGGGCAGCCACCCTATTGCATCTCACTACATCTCACTACTTTTTTTTCAACACTTTTGCACTTGTGTTTGACTATTGTATCACTTTAAACTTTCTTAAAAACACTGCTCCTGAAAAAACGGTTGCTTTAAAAACTTGTTTTGTATTGATACATGTCCCCTGGGACAGTACCCGGGCCCCCATACACTTTTTATGGAAATAACTTGCATATAAGCCTTTTAAATGAGCACATGTTTGCACACATTTTTTTGTGCATTTTCTGGTGCGAACCGGGGGGGGGGGGGGGTATTTGGCCCCTCCCTAGGATCAAATCTCAGACAGTTCAGTAGGTATGAGCCGTGAGTCAATCCATCTATAAGCAGGCTGGTTTTACGTTGATCCATTGATGCATTTAAGTATAACCAGCATGTCTGATTTTTTGCATGTGATCACTCCCTGCAGCTATAGCCACGAGTAATGATCATTGTGTTCTGCTGGCAGGAAAGGAGAGAGCAAAAAAAAAAAAAATTAATAGAGATCTTGTTGATTACCGGGGGGGGGGGGGTTGTGTTCAATTGGAAGAAAAAACTTCTGGCTGAGCAATCAAATACTGCCAATACAGAAATGGAGGTATTACAGCCCATTGATACTTCTGGGGTTGTTTCACCCGGAGGCTCACAATTGATCTCCAAGTACCCACAAGGAGGTAATAACCCTAGAGGGAGGAGGAGGTCCTACCAATCTCCCCATAGACCAATGAATAATATGAGGGATGGCATTTCATCAAATGCAAATATGAGGGGTGGTGCTCCACCCAATTATAATCAAGCCCCCTCTTATTATACCCATAGACCTGGCCAAGGACAGGGATCCAATCAAGGTGGGGAATACCCTATTCGAGTGTGGGAAACCATTATGGGAAATTTCCCTACACACGTAGCCAGGGTCTGGCTGTGCATGGAGGTAGGGGAGGCCCTCCCCGATTTCGAGGTCCTAGTTATGGCACTAACTATGGATATGGTCCCAATCTTGGATTTAGACCGGGACAAATGGGGGCTATAGGCCTAGAGCTTAATCACTTTATACCACCCCTATCTCTCCAATGAGAGAGAGAGACTAATGACTCTGAGATTATTATGCATAACACATTTTTCCCCTTCAAGACAGAGATGGTCCCCCATCTATTTTTGAGTTCATTAGTGATGCTTATAAGGATTTGGGGGGGGGAATAATACTCCTAGTATACCCTATGATTCCTATGGTACTAACAGTGATGTGGCACACAACAATTACCAACACTGGGGTTTTAACATACCAGGACAAGGCATCAAGCGATCGGGCGACCAAAGAGAGGAGTCAAAGGGGGGAGGAGGCTACGATCAAAAAAGAAAAAAGATGTAGCCGATGCTGGGATTTTTAACTTAAGTACAGCCATTTTGAGTGATGATGAAAAGCAGGTTTTTGATAGGGGCCTTAAATTTGCACCTCCACGCAGGCTCAATAAATTTGAGACCTACATGGATGGGCATAAGTTTGTCCGTAAGTTAAACATCAAGAGATACATTAGTTCTAACCCAATTAAGACTAAAAGGGTGACATCTTTGGAATACCGTCATTCAGGGATTTCAAATGCATCCTTATCAGAGTTGAGCGGACACCTGGATGTTTGGGTTCAACGGGTTCGGCCGAACTTCGGAAAAAAGTTTGAGTTCGGGACCCAAACTTGACCCCGAACCCAAACCCCATTGAAGTCAATGGGGACCCAAACTAATGAGGACTAAAATGTCTCTAAAAAAGTAATGGAAAGGGCTAGAGGGCTGCAAATCGCAACAAAATGTTGTTAAGAGCATGGCAGGTGCTCTGAAAACAAATGTGGATAGGGAAATAACTTAAAATAACATAAAAAAAAAAATGCTGGAGGCCCCCGTCTCAGCAGAAGAGGTACAGGAAGTCATTAAGAACCTCAGAAACTCAATGGCACAATGCCACACATATGGTGGGAATGCCCCAGAATACGCCCTTTCTGGAAAAAAAATTATTCAATTTAATGGATAAGCTAGTGGGAAAATAAAATACTTTGAAATAAAAAAAATAAAAAATTATAATCTTGACCTAGGAGGACGAGGTCCATATGGAGTAGGAGGTTGAGGTGGCGGGGGATGTGGCTGTGTAGGTGGAAGTGGTGGTGGTGGAGGAGGACGAGGTAGCCAACACTGGTTCAAAAATACAACAAAGGCTGGGTAAGGCCGGTGATTTTGTCCCCCGTCGGATAGTGTCCGCCCTATACTGTGCTTGCTCAGTACGTAGGACAAGGGGATTTAGAAAATCTCAGAAGACGAACGGCGCCTGCACGGTGAGTCCAGGTTCAAGCCACACCATTCGAGGTTGAAGCCGAGCCAAGCGAGGCCGTGACCGAAGCGTGGCGAGCGAAGCGAGCCCGTGAGGGGCCCTGTCACTATGTGCTACCATATGTCCACTTGGATGGTGAGGCTTGAACCTGCACTCACAGCGCAGGCGCCGTTCATCTTCGGAGATTTTGTGAATCTCCTTGTCCTCCGTACTGCGCAAGCGCTGCGCCTGCGCAGTAAGTGGCCGGACACAATCCGATGGCCGGACAGTTTTTGTCAGAACACCGGTATACATATCTATTCTGCACAAGGTACGGACAAGTCCTATGGGATCCATGCCTGGTTAATTTTAATGAACGTGAGCTTGTCCACATTGGCTCTGGACAGGCGGCTGCGCTTGTCTGTGATAACGTCCCCTGCCGTGCTAAATACAAATTCAGATAATACACTGGCCGTAGGGCAGGCCAGCACCTCCAAGGCATAAAGGGCAAGCTCAGGCCATGTGCCCAATTCGGAGACCCAGATGTTGAAGGGGGCAGACCCGTCATTCAGTACGTGTAGGCGTGTGCACACATACTGCTCCACCATGTTGGTGAAATGCTGTCTCCTGCTAAGACGTTCCATCTCAGCTGGTGGTGCTGGTTGTTGTGGCGTGCTGACAAAGCTTTTCCACATTTTGGCGATGCTAACCCTGCCTTCTGAGGTGCTGGCGGTGCCCCGGCTGCGTTGGCGACCTCTTCCTCCTCCTCTGCCTTCGCCTTGTGCTTCCACCGTACCCCCGCTGTCGGGGACACACTGCCCGCTCCAGAAGACGTGCGCCTATGCGCACCACAGACTTTGCGCACAGATGCACGCACTTGCAAATTACGGACTTCGCGCACAGATGCGCGCACTCGCGAATTGAGGACTTCACACACAGATGCGCGCACTCGCGAATTGCAGACCATGCGCACGCATGTGCGCATGCGCGCGCATTAGCACGCATTGGCGCCCATTGGCACCAAACAGTCT
This sequence comes from Lithobates sylvaticus, assembly GCA_028564925.1. NCBI lineage: Eukaryota > Metazoa > Chordata > Amphibia > Anura > Ranidae > Lithobates > Lithobates sylvaticus. Next base: position 143,671,376 of record CM053032.1, on the reverse strand, counting down.
ATAAAAAGACGCTCCTAGAGTGCCGCCCCTTGCGGTTTGATCTGCTCCTGTTACCTGTGTTCCTGATTCTGTGCCAGTACCCCGTTCCTGTGTTTGACCCGGCTTCCTGACCTTGCTTCTGCCTCCAGTCCTGACCTCGGTTTGTTTGACCCTGCTTATTCATCTGCCTGATTGCCTGTTGCCAAGACCCAGCCTGGATTCTGGCTACTCTCTGCCTGCCGTTTATGCTGTTTAACCTGATGTGTATGACCCGGTTAGTCTGACTCCGCTTCTGCCTGCAAACCTGCACCTGCTGACCTGCATCCGCTGCTCTGCAAGCCTGCACCTGCCCACCAAGATCATCTGCTCTGCAAACCTGCGTCTGCTGACCTGCATCCGCTACACTGGCTGGCCTGCATCTGCTGTTCCCCATATCTGCTGTTCCATCAGCAGATACGGGCCATCTCGCCAGACCTACCTTCGATCCCAACATCTTCCTCTGGAATGATACAATCTCCTGAGCCTAGGGTGCCTGTTCCGGAGAGGTTCTCTGGGAACCGAAGCGAATTTTGCACATTTCGCAATGCATGTGAACTATATTTTTCGTTGTTACCTCTGACTTTTTCATCCAAAGTCACCAAAGTGGGTTTTGTTATCGCTCTACTGCAGGGAGAACCTCAGGCCTGGGCTCACCACCTACTTGAAGTCCGCCATGAAGTTCTGGACTCTCTGTCATCCTTCCTTAATGCTATGGCCCGATTCTATGACGACCCTCAACGGACTCCTACTGCCAAGGCTGCCCTCAAAGCTCCGGGAAGGCCACCAAGTGGTCGACGACTATGTGACCGATTTCTGACGCTGGAGCGCAGATACCCAGTGGAACGAGGCAGCCCTCCGACATCAGTTCCGTCTCGGTCTTTCTGAGAGTTTGAAGGAGGAGTTAGCCCGGATTGGGGTCCCTGATGCCCTAGAGACTTTAATTACAGTATCTATCCAGATTGACCGACGACTCCGGGAACGCAAGACTGAAAGATATACTCAGCAGCTCCGCCCAGCTTGGATGCTACCCCAGATGCCAACTCCTGAGTATCCCATCAGTGCCAGTCCAACTTTGCCTCTTAACCAGACTTTTGTTTCTGCTACACCAAAGCAACTTGGACTGATTAAGCACTCCCTCTCCGGCCAAGAACGACTTTGTCGGCAACAGAATTACTTGTGCTTGTATTGTGGGGAAGCTGGTCATTATGTCTCTTCTTGTCCTGCTAAATTACGCAAGGTCCTGGCTACCTCTTCGCCCAACCATTCACCTCCCTCTACCAGTGCCACTCACCTGGATCTATCCATCTCATTCCAGTTGTCAGAAAGGACAATACCAGTGACTGTGATAATCGATTCAGGGGCTTGTAGTTGTTTTATCGATTTAGACTTTGCAGCACAACAACACATCCCACTTCAACCCAAGACCCAGGGACTTTCCATCTTCCTGGCAGATGGGTCCCGTATGAAGTCCGGAGTAGTGACCCAAGAAACCCCTCCTCTGCCTGTAATCACCTCCATGGAGCATAAGGAACTATTAAGTTTGGATGCTATTGCTTCTCCCATGTTTCCAGTCATCTTGGGCCTTCCTTGGATTCAGGCACACAATCCACAGATCAATTGGGAAACTGGAAGCATCAAGTTTCAGTCACCTTATTGCCTGCATCACTGCCTGCATTTCTGTTCCAGCACCTCTGGTCCTCTGCTTTGCCTGGAACCAGACCCAGATATACATTCTGCTGTGCCCGAACAGTACCATGAGTTCTTGGATGTCTTCAGCAGACGAGGGGCTGAAGTTCTTCCTACTCATCGTGCATACGATTGTCCGATTGAGCTTCTTCCCGGTGCTGAAATTCCTTTCGGATGGATTTTTCCCTTATCCGAACGAGAACTTGGGGTACTAAAAGACTATGTTGATGAGAATCTCAAGAGGGGATTCATCCGCCCTTCCACTTCTCCAGCAGGGGCAGGAATCTTTTTTGTGGAGAAAAAGGATCATTCTCTTCAGACCTGTGTTGATTACCGGGAATTAAATAAAATCACAGTCAAAAAACGGTACCCTCTGCCCCTGGTAACTGAACTTTTTCAAAGACTCAGGACTTCCTCTGTGTTCACCAAGTTAGACCTGCCGAGGGCATATAACCTGGTCCGCATCCGTGCAGGGGATGAATGGAAGACCGCTTTTCGCACCAGGTTAGGCCATTATGAGTATCTGATAATGTTGTTTGGACTATGTAATGCCCTGCTACTTTCCGGCATCTAGTTAATGATGTTTTCAGAGACTGTCTGGACATTTATGTACTTGTCTATCTGGATGATATTTTGATTTTTTCCTCATCTCTTGAGCAGCATCGGAAGCATGTTAAGAATGTACTCTGTCATCTCCGCCAACACAGGTTATACGCAAAGCCAGAAAAGTGTGAATTTGAGCGACAGTGTATCCAGTTCCTTGGCCTAGTGATCTCAACAGAGGGATTCAAAATGGATCCACAGAAAGTTTCAGCCATTCTGGATTGGCCTGCACCTTCGGACAAAAAGGGGGTGTAGCGCTTCATTGGCTTTGCAAAATTTTTTTGGAGGTTCATCAAGGGATTCTCCGCCATCATTGCCCTAATTACACAGCTGACCAAGCAAAATGTCCGGTTCCATTGGACTCCTGAGGCACAGGCCGCCTTCACAAACCTAAAAGGACTTTTTACGCCTGCCCCTATTCTGAGTCACCCTGATCCTACTCTTCCTTATTTACTTGAGGTAGATGCTTCTGAGACTGCGGTTGGAGCTGTCATCTCCCAACGCCAGGGCCCCAAGGACTTGATGCACCCAATAGCCTTCTTCTCCCGTAAACTTACACCGTTCGAGAAGAACTATGACGTTGGGGACCGGGAGCTTCTGGCCATTAAATCTGCCCTTGAGGAGTGGAGGTTCCTATTGGAAGGAGCAGCGCACCCTATACTCATTTACATGGACCACAAAAACCTAGAGTATTTGAGAGCTGCCAAACATCTGAGACCACGCCAGGCACGATGGGCATTGTTCTTCTCTAGGTTTTCGTTCCATATAACCTACGGGCCAGGCTCCAAAAACACCAAACCAGACACCCTTTCCCGAATGTTTGATGATCCGAAGGAAGTACCAGTCCCAGACAACATCCTATCAGAGGGTAACTTCTTACTTTTGCAAACTGGTCTAATGTCTGGCTTAAAGCAAGCCTCTGTAGGTGTGTCTGGTCCACCCGGAGTTACCCTATTACCCCAGGATGGATTGCTGTGGAAAGGGGACAAGATCTTTGTGCCTGAAAAAGTCCGAGTCACAGTGTTAAACTTGTGCCATTATCATCCCCTAGCAGGCCACTTCAGAGTGCATAAAACATTGGAACTGGTTCAACGCACATTTTGGTGGCCGGATCTTGAAAAGAATTGCAGAGACTATATAAGTTATTGTGCCACCTGTATCTGTAGCAAGACCACTAGAAGCAAGGCATGGGGCCTACTCAGACCCTTACCAGTTCCTGAGCGTCCCTGGAAAATGATTGCCATGGATTTCATAGTGGAACTTCCCCCGTCAGAAGGTTGCTCAGCCATTTTCAATGTGGTTGACCTTTTATCTAAGATGGTCCACTTTGTACCATTGAAGAGCACACCCTCTGCCATGGAGACAGCCCAGGTCTTCATTAAAGAGATAGTCAGGCTACATGGGTTCCCTGTGGATATCGTTTCAGATAGAGGGGTGCAGTTCACCTCTCGCTTCTGGAAGGCCTTATGCAGTGCCCTGAAGATTGAACTGTCCATGTCCTTGGCCTACCATCCTCAGACCAACAGTCGAGCAATACCTCCGATGCTTCACCTCTTTTGTGCAAGATGATTGGGTAGCGTTGCTGCCCCTGGCAGAATTTGCTTTCAATAATGTTAAACATGGGGGCGTGGCTAGCCAGCGTCTAAGATGGACGCCTGAATTCTCAGATCCGCAGTGAGGGAGAAAACCGGAGCGACTGCAGCCTGCTAGACGGAGCAGAATCACGCCATCTGTGCCCCAGACTAGCAGCACATCCCGGCCGACGATGTCCCGCAAACGGATCGGCAATCACACCCCCCAGAAGCTCACTGTCTTCATGTTCCCACCGGAGGCCCAGGTCAGTGACATCTAGGATGGCGGCGGCCTCGCGGCGCCGCGGGAGGCATACATGGACCTGCCTGACGATTTTCAGGAAGAAATGGGCATAAAAACACTGCCCCAATCCCCACACAAGCCACTGACTCAGATCCCCTCACGAATAGCCCAGCAAAGGCCAGGATGCGGATGGATTCACCGCTATCACAGCCGCCTCAGGTGCCACTACCAAACCAGGCCTTCATACCAAACCAGGCCTTCATCCCATTCCAATCCAATCAGACCCTGCACAGCTCCATGGCATCCTTCCCCACCTCAGGGCAGCCAGTCCTTGACACTACACTGAAGGACATGCTCATGTCCCTGCAGACATCCCTGATGACAGATCTCTCCTCCTTGTTCCACAAGATCAACTCTGACATGAATGCAATGGGACAGAGGGTCACTACTATAGAAAGGGGAATGGCGGAATGGGAAACTACTGTTAATGATCTGATTGACACGTATGAGGAAGTTAAAGATGAGCAAGCATGGGTCCGGGCCAACTTGAAGCTGAGGGGGGTACCTGAGAACATACCACCGACAGATCTGCAAAAATACACCAAAGATGTTATACACACCATTATACCTGATGCAGCGCCCAGAGACATTGTAGTAGACAGAATTCACAGAATTGCGAAACCCTCCCACTTAGCAGCATCAGTACCAAGAGACGTTCTCATGAGAATTCACTTCTTTCATATAAAAGAGACTACTGTATGAAGCGAGAAACAAATCACCTCTGCCCCGCCCATTCGACGGGATTCAAATATTCCCCGATCTCTCCAAATACACGCTCCAGCTCAAAAGGGATTTGAACCTCCATAACCATAAAATCCTCTACAAGTGGAAATATCCTGCGACCCTCCTTATCACGAAAAATGGAACCACCCATACTGTCACCGATCTGCAGAGAGGAATGCATTTTCTTCATGACTGGGGCATCATCCTGGAACCTCCAGCAACCTCTGCTTCACCCTTACCACAATGCAAACCACCACAACCCCACCACAACCATGGAAACAAGGGACACCTTCCCCAGACCAGCACCTGAACGAAACTGGCTGTCACTAACATGGCACAACAAAAAATAAATTCTCCCTCACTGTCCACTGTTCACTGTTGAACACTCAGTTCTTATACCTCACTAACTGTTTACCCCCACAGCGGCCTAGCTGTTTACAGCTCGAGTTCAGGTTTATCCACGCCGCACCTACTTCCGTATTGTATGTCCTGCACCTAACAGGAAAGTTCACCGGTTTATTTGTTTTTGTTTTTTTCCTTGCAATTACTCTGACTTGTTGCTTCTTTCATAGCTACGATTCTACGTCACAAAGACACAGCTCCTCCCATCCACCGGATGCTCTGGAAAAGTGAACCCCTACTCCAGCTCGGCCTACTAGCTTCTAACTGTAAATGTTTCATGTTGTTTTTCCCATCCACACACCACTGAGACCCAGCAATGACGATCACCATCTTATCCTTGAACGCCAAGGGACTCAATCATCCTGCTAAGAGACACTCTCTATGGCTCACTGCGGAAAAACTCCACAGTGATATACTGTGTGTCCAAGAGACTCACCTATCACCCCAATCGACAAATCTGTGCTCTAACAACAAATATTCCCATATTTACCATTCTGCATTCACTTCTAAAAAAAGAGGAGTCCTCATAGCTATCAAAAACAACATTGACTTCCACCTGATCCGAAAGATCTCTGACCCCCATGGCAGATTCTTAATTCTGATCTGCACAATCAACAAAACCAAATATACATTGGTGAATGTATATGCCCCCAATACCCAACAGATGACTTTTCTTCGAAAGACCATTACTTTAGCGCAAGAAGCCAAACAAGGCCATCTACTGATCTGCAGGGATTTCAACTCAGTGATTAACGTACACATGGACTCTACTTCTGCAGCGAAAAGAAAGGAGTCTCCCCTGAGGCACCTCCTCACGTCACATGACTTGTTTGACGTGTGGAGATGCCATCACAGGTCCGAAAAAGATTTCACATATTTTTCTCCATATCATAAATCATATTCTAGGATTGACATGTTTTTAACCGATAGATGCACTGATTTTTTCCAGTAGCCACTTGTCATCCACACTATGACATGGTCGGACCACGCACCGATAACGATGACTGTCGCTGACACTAAACCAATGCAAAACACATTCCTCTGGAGAGCTAACAGCTACGTAATGCAACATCCAACCCACTCTCGGCCCACATATGGTGGGAATGTCCCAAAATCAGATCATTCTGGAAAAGGCTATTTACCCTAATTCACACAGTGACTGGGCTTAAACTACCCAGAACCCCTGCAGTAGCCCTATTGAACGCCATTATCTCAGGAGCCTCTAAATGGAGCCGCAAATTAACCCACTTTATTCTCCTGGGTGCTAAATTGACAATTGCCAAGGCCTGGAAAAAAACAGGGGTATCCCTCAAAGCCGCCAAGCACAAAATTTCTTGGATTATGTCCCAAGAGAAATTGACCAGTGTTTTCCTAGACTCCAAAGCACAATTCGAGTCCACCTGGGAACCCTGGGCAAACCACATGGGTATCTCCCTCATCCCTGGTTTACAAACGTAACCAAGATACGTCAACATCTTCCCTTCAACCTACTACCTGTCAGACGGCTTCCCCTCCCCTTCTCTCTACTCCCCTCCTTTTCCTTACCCTCTTCTACTTTTCTTCTTTCTAGTTCTATTTTATTGCATTTTTTGTATTAAGGTCTGCCTCACAGGGGCTTGTTGTGGCCTTTTAGTAAGTGCAGTTCTCAGTGCGGTGCAGGAGTTCCTGGATTTGGGGGGTCATTCCCCCCAGGGGACCCCTGTGCTGAGTGCATTTTCCAAAGTTGCTTATGCAGTCCTGTGAGCCTCCATTCGGATTAGACCATGCCCCAGAGAACTTGGGGGGCTGCTCCGACACAGTTTGATCCCATTAGGGGTGTCGGGGAACCTCCCAGAGCAAGAGTTTTTTTGAGCGGGGGGACGTGGGTGCCACAGGGTAACTCCTGGGGGGCCTTAGTCTCGCCATTCACAGCACTCCTAGGGAGGCCTTTTCTAGTAAGTTTTGGAATACATTAACACCTTGCCTACTAGAGGTTCTTTGTTTCCTATATATTCTTGATGCTATGCAACTCGCCTCTATGCATCGACTGTATGTATTATTGTGTTTTATTATTGTCTTTGTTTTTTTTTCAATAATAAAAAAAATTTGAAAGTAAAAAATAAATGTTTTGTTTTTATTAGTACCATATGCAGCAGGTGTTTTACAGTCCTCTGTAATCCAGGGCTAATTCATTTTATTGAAAGTCAGCTTCACAGTCAAAAAAATTCCACTCCCTTTGTACTAAAAGCCCTCTCTCTGACATGACACATATTGTGCCACTTCCAGTCAGTGATAAATTATTGACATACATGCAATCATGTCCATGAACTACTGGAAGTGCTTTAGTTACAGCCTTGCTGTGTCATCCCGTGTCAAGGACAAGGATGGCCTTATGAGGCAAAAAAAAAAACATTTATTGATAAATGTTTTTGGCAGCTAGTACAGAAGCAGTTGAGGTGGCTAGATGGCATACAGGTGCTGGGCATGTGTGTGTATGAGTGTAGTGTGTGTGTGTGTGTGTGTGTGTGTGGGGGGGTGGAGACTTTTTTTTTCTTCCAGTTCAGCAAAAATCGGGCACAGGGAAGTTATTACCGAAGACGATGGGGTTGTTGTTGGCAAGTACTGTAAGTAGTATTTTTGCTGCTGCCTGCCATTTCCCCAGAAAAAGGCTAATAAAAACCAAGGGAACTTGAAATGAGTCTCCCTCCAAGTATGGTGGCTCCACATTTTTCAACTTGGCACCCCCTTTCCAGCTTTCATTATTTGTACCCAGTTTGCCTTGCCAGCTCTGCCTCTGTTTCCTTGACCAAGGTAGGGACAGCTTTATAGAAGAAAAAAACAACATGTAAATACTGTATTTATCAATGTACAACACACACTTTTCCCCCCTTAAAAATAGAGGGAAAATCATGGGTGCTAGTTATACGCCGATAGTAACCTGGCTGCCTCAGGGGGGAGGTGCCAACATGGCCGGGTTAGGCATAGCCGGGATCTCCTATTTACTCTGAGGTCAGTCACACACATTCCCGCCTCCTGGATGTCTCATGATAGACGTCACAAGTCCAGTGTTTTGTCTATCATAGGAACCATCCAGGAGGCAGGACTGTGTGTGACTGTGTGCCAAGTAAACAGGCGATCCCTCTGTGTAATCTGGCAATGGTGAGTCTGCAGATGGGCACTGGTGAGGCTGCAGATGGGCACTAATCAGGCTGCATTGATGGGCAATGAAGAGGCTGCAAATGGGCACTAATCAGGCTGCATTGATGGGCAATGGAGAGGCTGCAGATGGGCACTAATCATGCTGTATTGTAGGGCAATGGAGAGGCTGCAGATGGGCACTAATCAGGCTGCATTGATGGGCAATGGAGAGGCTGAAAATGGGCACTGATCAGGCTGCAATGATGGGCAATGACAAGGCTGTAGATGGGTACTGACCAGACTGAATTGAAGGGCACTGACTCTTATTTTTCTTCAAAGTTCTTTATTTGAAATGTATGTCTTTTTTCTCTGAAACTTCCCTCATAAAATTAAGGTGCATGTTATACGCCTGTACGCGTTACACACCGATAAATATGGTAATTTTACCAAACACTAAATACAGTGCCTTGCAAAAGTATTCACCCCCCTCCCCCCCCCCCTTGGCTTTTTACCTATTTTGTTACATTACAGCCTTTAGTTCAAGTTCAATTTTTTTTTTAATCTGAATTATATGTGATGGATCAGAACACATATAGTCTAAGTTGGTGAAGTAAAATTAGAAAAAATATATACATAAAACTATTTTTTAGATATAAAAAAAAATAAAAAACTGATAATTGGCATGTGCGTATGTATTCACCCCCTTTGTTATGAAGCCCATAAAAAGCTCTGGTGCAACCAATTACCTTCAGAAGTCACATAATTAGTGAAATGATGTCCACCTGTGTGCAATCTAAGTGTCACATGATCTGTCATTACATATACACACCTTTTTGAAAGGCCCCAGAGGCTGCAACACCTAAGCAAGATGCACCACTAACCAAACACTGCCATGAAGACCAAGGAACTCTCCAAACAAGTAAGGGACAATGTTGTTGAGAAGTACAAGTCAGGGTTAGGTTATAAAAAAAATATCCAAATCTTTGATGATCCCTAGGAGCACCATCAAATCTATCATAACCAAATGGAAAGAACATGGCACAACAGCAAACCTGCCAAGAGACTGCCGCACACCAAAACTCACGGACCGGGCAAGGAGGGCATTAATCAGAGAGGCAGCACAGAGACCTAAGGTAACCCTGGAGGAGCTGCAGAGTTCCACAGCAGAGACTGGAGTATCTGTACATAGGACGACAATAAGCTGTACGCTCCATAGAGTTGGGCTTTATGGCAGAGTGGCCAGAAGAAAGCCATTACTTTCAGCAAAAAACAAAATGGCACGTTTTGAGTTTGCAAAAAAACATGTGGGAGACTCCCAAAATGTATGGAGGAAGGTGCTCTGGTCTGATGAGACTAAAATTTAACTTTTTGGCCATCAAAGAAAACGCTATGTCTGGCGCAAACCCAACACATCACATCACCCAAAGAAAACCATCCCCTGCTGCCACCACCATGAAACATGGTGGTGGCAGCATCATGCCGTGGGGATGCTTTTCAGCAGTCAGGACTGGGAAACTGGTCAGAGTTGAGGGAAAGATGGATGGTGCTAAATACAGGGATATTCTTGAGCAAAACCTGTACCACTCTGTGTGTGATTTGAGGCTAGAATGGAGGTTCACCTTCCAGCAGGACAATGACCCCAAACACACTGCTAAAGAAACACTTGAGTGGTTTAAGGGGAAACATGTAAATGTGTTAGAATGGATGGCCTAGTCAAAGCCCAGACCTCAATCCAATAGAAAATCTGTGGTCACTCTTAAAGATTGCTGTTCACAAGTGCAAACCATCCAACTTGAAGGAGCTGGAGCAGTTTTGCAAGGAGGAATGGGCAAAAATCTCAGTGGTAAGATGTGGTAATATATGGCAAGCTCATAGAGACTTATCCAAAGCGACTTGGAGCTGTGATAGCCACAAAAGGTGGCTTTATAAAGTATTGACTTTAGGGGGGTGAATAGTTATGCACATTGACTTTTTCTGTTATTTTGTCCTATTTGTTGTTTGCTTCACAATAATTAAAAAAAAAAAAAACATCTTCAAAGTTGTGGGCATGTTCTGTAAATTAAATTATGCAAATCCTCAAACAATCCATGTTAATTCCAGGTTGTGAGGCAACAAAATACAAAAAAAATGCCAAGGGGGTGAATACTTTTGCAAGGCACAGTAAAACTAAAATTAGTTGTAATTGTGTGTGCCGTATATCTGACTGCTGCAGCTTTTTAAATATCTTACTGTGTCAATTGTACAATATATACTGTAGATGTAAATTGATGGTGCTATATAAGTATCTGTATTAGATAAATATGAAACAAATGCTGTAGCAACCAGAGATGGGGAAACATCATTAGATGTATTTTTATTGTCATACAATCATAATTTTGGGCCATACTTTAGCCTTAAGCTAAATTAATAGTACAATTTAAAAACTCAATTACACATCCACAATATGTGATGTCAAAATATGATGTCACTGATGCTGTCTGGTAAGTATGTACTGTTCTGTAAAACCACATACAGCACAAAGGCATCTCTCAAGCATGTAATAAAAATAATTGGTGTTGTTCAAATATTGCCACTAAACAGTATTTTTTTTTTGTTTTTTAAATGTCCTAGCTCCCCAGTGGGAGTCTACAGAGGGAGCCCTGTAAAACATATGCACTTGTTTTCTCAACCATCTGCGCATGTGCAGGGATTCACGCTGTCAGGGGTTAGTTTAAGGGGGATCACCTTCCCTAGGAAAAAGGAAGTCCAAATTGCAGGTTTTATTAAAATCTGACTTATAGCCTGTTTTATTTAAAAATATTGCAAGAAAATGTAACAAAGAAAACAGAAAATAAATCCTTGCCATCCAGGCACTAACTAAACATTGCAGGTTCCTAACTCAGGGGTTAAGGGCTTCTCCCAGTCACCCACAAAACAAAGATAATACAAACCTTTTCTTTCTCTCACAAAGCAAACTTCACACAAGCAGCTCTCTCAGGTTTTTGGCTTCCTGAGTCCCAGGCCAAGAGCAATTCTTCGCTCCAGTCCTGCTTTATTCATATCACCTGCTGGTGGACACAAGTGGAAAGTAAAATCTGGTCGGAACCAACCCTGCTAAGTCTGGCTCCTCGATCACCTCGCCTTTCATAATGTCATAATGCGTATGTGCAAAGACTGCTGCCAGGGAGGTCTGAAACCTTCCCTGTGTTTGCACTTGGGTGGAAAATCCCTGCATGTGCACAAATGTGCCAACAGGCTCTGCCAGGACTTGAAGGCCAGTGTACACTTTGTGAACACAAGTTTAGACCAAGCCTTGTCTGTTCAAGCGTTCAGATGAACGTCTGAATGTTTTCCCATTTTCCCAACCAAAAATGGGTAACCAAAGGGATCCCTATGACTTCATTGACCATATACAGTCATGGCCAAAAATATTGGCACCCCTGCATTACTGTCAGATAATGCACCACTTTGCCCAGAAAATTGTGACAAATACGAATGTTTAGGCATTCTCATGTTTATTTATTTTGTTTTTATTGCTATGATACAAAAAAGTGGAGAAACAAAAAGTAAAATCTGACACATTCCATGCAAAACTCCAAACATGAACTGGCCAAAATTATTGTCACCTTTAAAATTGTATGAAATAATTGCATTCCAAGTTTGTGCTGCTCCTGTAATTTGCAATTAAACTCACCTATATCAATTTACAGGTGCTGACAATATAGAAATCACACTGGCAGTTAAAATGGTGAAAAATGTACTCAACTTTTCTGTTGTGTGTCTCTGTGTGCCACACGGGTACAGATAAGAGAAAGAGCAGCACAAAATAGTTTGAGGATTTGAGAACAAAAATTGTGGAAAAGCATGGACAATCTCAAGGTTACAAGTCCATCGCCAGAGATATTGATGTTCCTGTATCCACTGTGTGCAACATTGTTAAGAAGTCTACAGCCCATGGCACTGTAGCTAATCTCCCTGGACATTAACAAAAGAGAAAAATGATCAAAGACTGCATCAAAGGATTGTTCGAATGGTGGATAAGGATCCTCAATCAACTTCCAGACAAATTCAAGTTAACCTTCAGGCACAGGGTACAACTGTGTCAGCTTGCACTACACGTCGCCATCTGAATGAAAAGAGATGCTATGGTAGGAGACCCAGGAGGACCCCAATGCTGACACAGAAACATAAAAAATCCAGATTGGAGTTTGCCAACTCTTACCTGAGGAAGTGGAAGGATGTGCTGTGGACAGACGAAACAAAATTACAGCATTTTGTTGAAGCCCATCATTCTACTGTTTTCAGAAAAAGAAATGAGGCCTTTAAAGAAAATTATACTGTCCCTACAGTCAAACATGGTGGAGGTTCACTGATGTTTTGGGGTTGCTTTGCTGCTTCAAGCACTGAATGTATTGACCATGTGCATGGCATTATTAAATCTAAAGACTAGCAAAGAATTATGGGGTGCAATGTAGGAACCAATGTCAGAAAGTTCGGTCTCCATCAGAGGTCATGGGTCTTACAGCAGGACAATGACCCAAAGCACATGTCAAAAAGCACCGAGAAATGGTTTAAGACAAAGCGCTGGAGAGTGCTGAACTTGCCAGCAACGAGACCAGGTTGAAATCCCATAGAGTAGTGGTTCTCAACCCTGTCCTCAAGTATCCCCAACATGTCATGTTTTGGGAATTTCTCTTAATAAATATAGCTGATAAAATAGCTGTCCAGAATACCAAGTCATTGACTCTGATTTAAAGCACCCGTGCAAGATAAAGGAAAACCTGAAAACATGGCCTGTTGTGTGTACTTGAGGACAGGGTTGAGAACCACTGCCATAGAGCACCTGTGGAGGGATCTTAAAACAGCAGTTGGGAAAAGGAAGCCTTCCAATCTGAGAGACCTTGAGCAGTTGGCGAAAGAAGAGTGGTCCAAAATTCCAGTAGAGAGATGTAATAAACTCCTTGATGGTTACAGGAAGCAATTGATTTCAGTTTTTTTTTTCAAGGGGTCTGCTACCAAATATTAAATTGAGGGTGGCAATAATTTTGATCAGTCTTTTTTTGCATGGAATGTGTCAGATTTGGCTTTTTATTTCTCCACGTTTTTGTGTCATACCAATACAAACAAAATAAATAAACACACGAATGCCTAAACATTTGTAATTGCAACTTTTTTTTGGGTGAAGTAGTGCATTATCTGACAGAAATGCAGGGGTGGCAATATTTTTGGCCATAACTGTATGGTCAATGACATCACATGGGAGACCCCCACCTTTTTCTTTCTATATCGGCTGTCATCTGCCAAATCTGTCATTATGAGGGAGTAAAGTGATGCCACCAGATGTGCATCGTGGGTAGTATTTTTATCTTTCAGCGGGTCAGCAGACATCAGGCATCATAACTGTGATGTGGATCTACATCACTAGATAAAGCAATTGACTGTGAATGCACATCTCAGGGCTTTTTCTTTTTTATTAAAGGACTTTTTTGTATTTTGTTAATGCGTTTTTACATGCTAAGCATGTACCCTTTAGTCATTCACATGGGGGGCAGTATATTGGGTGCCTTAATTGTTCCAGATTCTGATAAGCACTCTGCAGACCTTCACCACTAGGTAAGGGTTTTGTGGAAAATACTTTTGTCAACATCAACACTTTAGTAGGTTGTATACAATACACAAATGTGCCACTTCACAGGCAGAGTCAGGGCTTTCCCGAGGCATGGTAGTTAAAGGGGTTGTAAAGGTTCCTTTTTTTTTTTAAACAAACATGTCATACTTACTTCCATTGTGCAGTTGGTTATGCACAGAGTGGCCCCAATCCTCCTCATCTGGGGTCCCTTAGCGACGTTAGTGGCTCCACTTCTTCTCGAGTGCCCCGTCAGAAAATCGCTCTCCTTCTTCGGGACACCTGTGCGGGTGTTCTCCCGTGTCCTGCTGCTGTGTCTGTTGACACAGACAGCAGAACACGCCTCTGCCCCCGGGGCCTGCATCAGTGGATTTGATTGACAGCAGCGGGAGCCAATGGCTGCGCTGCTATCCATCTATCCAATCAGGACACAAGACACTGGCTGGAGTTGGTGTGCTTGTTCCCGTTGCGGGAATTACAGGGCTCAGGTAAGTATTAGCGGGGTTCGGGGGCGCTGCTGCATAGAATGCATTAAGGTGAAAAACGCAGAGGGTTTACAACCCCTGCATTGCATTTTTAATGTTTCATTTAAGCATTACTGAAATAGATGCTCCTTGCCCCTCCGGGGCAATGTTCAGCCACCCATGCCATTTGTTTCAAAATGCCTTGCCTATTGGCCTAGAAAATGTGTATTGTTTTTCTTTACTATTCGGCTCCCATTGACTTAGATTTGGCACCTGTAGTATAGTAATGTTTGCTAAACCCACCTCAAACCAAATACAGGTATGTTCATCATCATTAGGGTTGGGCCGAATGGACTCCTGTTCTGTTCGGTTCACACCAGAACTTTCAAACACTGTGAAAGTTCGGACCGAATAACGAACCCCATTAAAGTCAATGAGACCTGAAGGTCAAAAATCAAAAGTTCCATTTTGAAGGCTTATATGCAAGTAATTTGGCATACAATGGTTATAGGGGTCTGGATCCTGCCCTGGAGGACATGTATCAATAAAAATAAAGTTTGTGAAAAACTTCATTTTTTAAATGAGCAGTGATTTTTGATTTTTAAAGTGAAAGCATAAAAATTACAAATTCCTTCCAATATAGTGCCTGGGGCGCCGCCTTTGTCTACCTGTAAAGTGGCAGATTTGTACCACGTCCAGAATCTGCTGCAGCAATAATTGCATTTATAAAGCCAAAAAAATGACATTTTCCTTGTAAGCTGCCTTTATTTTGCTCAGCAACATCTGGGGAGCCAGTGTGTATGATGAGGCCACAATGTAGTGCACTGAGAAAAAGATTAGAGATTTTTTGGATACATTCATGTGTCACTTTGATTTGGATAGACATAACGGGTGTTTAAAAAATGGTCTTTGGGTGTCAGTGGCGCCTTCCCACTGTAACCCTATAGAGGTAATCTTGATGAAAGCAAGAATTGGCCTTGCTGTAAAAAATTGCAATGATATGCACCTGTCAAACAGGTGCAGAAAAATTGGTGTTTGGGTGTCAGTGGCACCTTCCCACCGTAACCCTATAGAGGTACTCTTGAGGAAAGCAAGAATTGGCCTTCCTGTTAAAAATTGCAATGATATGCACCTGTCAAACAGGTGCAAAAAAATTACTCTTTGGGTGTCGGGGTGCCTTCCCACCGTAACCCTATAGAAGTACTCTACTACCCATTAAAACCTATACCAAAAACATTCTTTCAGATGAAATGATTGAACACCCTCAAAGCTAGGCAGCTCCTGCAGAGATTCCACATCCCAAAAAGACTTAATCAGTGACATTGCCATCAGGGGCTTCATAGCTGGTAATCCAGGACTGATTAATTTTTATAAACGTCAAACGATCCATGGAGTCTGTGGACATATGCATTCTATGATCAGTAACGAAACCCCCTGCAGCACTGATGCCCGTTCTGAAAGCACGCTGGATGTAGGGCAGCCCAACAACTCAATAGCATACTGGGCAAGTTCTGTCCAGTGGTCTATTCTCATGACCCAGTAAGTCAGTGGATCATCAGCTGGAAAGTTCTCCATCTCTGTTTTAGCCGCAAGGTAATCGTCCACCATGTGATGCAGACGCTGCCGATGGGATGTGGAAGCTGACAGCCCTGGGTGACGAGGACTAAAAAAAAATCTGAAATGCCTCACTTAGGCGGACGCCTAAGAATCAAAACTATGTTTTCCATGACACTGTAACCTACTCGAGTCAGGAAAAATGTTCAATAAAATCCTCTTTAATGTGTCCTTTATCTTCTGCACTCTCTGTGGGGACGGGATGAGTTCTGAGACCTTCCCCTTATAACGGTGGTCAAGGAGGGTTGCCAACCAGTAATCATCCTTTTCCTTTATGCCACGTATTCTTGGGTCCATTCGCAGGCTTTGAAGAATGAGGTTGCCTATGCACCTCAAATTTTCTGAGGCTTGAGAAGCAGACTCCTCGGGGTCACTCAGGATGACAGCATCTGGAACTTCCTCCTCCCAGCCACGTACTACTCCCAAGGGTCCTTTGGTTGGAAAGCCATTGCTTGCAGATTAACGCATGTATTCGTCTTCTTCGAAGCCTATGAAAGTGCCAGAATCCCCCTCCTCACCCTCCTCACCTCTCCCCTCCTGTGTGTTCTGTGACATAGGAATTATGGTGTCTGGATAAAGTGGGCCTTGAGAGGAAAGGAAGTCCTCCTCTTCCTCCTGCTGCTCTGTCTCCAGTGCCCTGTCCATAATACCACGCAGAGTCTGCTCCAGCAGGAACACAACAGGAATTGTGTCACTGATGCATGCACTGTCACTGCTCACCATCCTTGTGGCCTCCTCAAATGGTGACAATTAGGGATGAGCCGAACACCCCCGGGTTCGGTTCGAACCAGATCCTTCGAACGGACCGAAAGTTCGCGCGAATTTTCGAACCCTATACGTTATAATGGACGCGAACGTTCGAAATCAAAAGTGCTAATTACAACGGCCAATATGCATGTTAATGTCATAAAACAGGTTTGGGGACCCGGGTCCTGCCCCAGGGGACATATATCAATGCAAAAAGAACTTTTAAAAACTAACGTTTTTTCGGGAGCAGTCATTTTAATGATGCATAAAGTGAAAAAAAAAAAGTGACATTTTCCTTTAAATATGGTACCTGGGGGGTGTCCAAAGTATGCCTGTGAAGTGGCATGTGTTTCCCGTGTTTAGAACTGTCCTTGCACAAAATGACATTTGTAAAGGAAAAAAAGAAGCCATTTAAAACCACTTGCGGCTTTAGGTTTGATCTTAAGTAGAATCTGAACAGGTACATTATGAAGTGTAGCTCCATCCCAAAAAAATCTATTTTTAAGCTTTTTGGAGAACATAGGGAGGGGTTATCACCCCTGTAACATTTGCTGTCTTTGCACATCTGTTCAGAACATGTCACCTCACTTTCCGTCCCAATGACAAATGTTTTTGGAAAAGTGGGGTTTTAATTGAAACAAGGATTGGTGATAAAGTATCAGTAGAGAGGAGATACCTTTTTCCCAAATTAAATCTAACAGGATAGAATTTCCCTTCCTAGGGGTAGATTTCCTCTCACTTCCTGTTTTCTCTTTCCATTTGCAAGTAGGAGTCGTTTGTAAGTTGGATGTTTGAAAGTAGGGGCCTGGCGTATATACTCTGCAGAAATTTGCCCTATTAGATGTTGGTGTAGCCACAAGACTGGTGGGCACAGGAATGGGCCCTGCTGTGAGTTAATAGATCAAGATTTGTATTTGCATGCACCTGTTGAACAGGGCAGAAAAATTGGGGGGTGGTGGTGGTGGTGGTGGTGGACGGTTTTGCCACAAGACTGTAAGCTCTCACAGTTACTCTTGGTGGGCGCAGGAATGGGCCCTGCTGTGAGTTATTAGATCAAGATTTGTAATTGCAAGCACCTGATGAACAGGGCAGAAAAATTGGGCCTTTGGCGGTGGTGGTGGACGGTGTTGCCACAAGACTGTAGGCCCTCATAGTTACTCTTGGTGGGCGCAGGAATGGGCCCTGCTGTGAGTTATTAGATCAAGATTTGTAATTGCAAGCACCTGATGAACAGGGCAGAAAAATTGGGCCTTTGGCGGTGGTGGTGGACGGTGTTGCCACAAGACTGCAGGCCCTCATAGTTACTCTTGGTGGGCGCAGGAATGGGCCCTGCTGTGAACTATTAGATCAAGATTTGTAATTACCCGCCCCTGTTAAACAGGGGCTGAAAAATTGTGCCTTAGGCACTGGTGCTGGTGCCACAACACTGCAACCCCTCACAGAGACTGTACTTGGAGCACAGCAGTCACACGTGTTGCGAAGCATTTTTTTAAAAAATTGTAAGTACACGCCCCTGTTAAACAGGGGCTGAAAAATTGTGCCTTAGGCACTGGTGCTGGTGCCACAACACTGCAACCCGGCCCTCACAGATACTGTACTTGGAGCACAGCAGTCACACGTGTTGCGAAGCATTTTTTTTAAAAAATTGTAAGTACACGCCCCTGTTAAACAGGGCTGAAAAATTGTGCCTTAGGCACTGGTGCTGGTGCCACAACACTGCAACCCGGCCCTCACAGAGACTGTACTTGGAGCACAGCAGTCACACGTGTTGCGAAGCATTTTTTTTAAAAATTGTAAGTACACGCCCCTGTTAAACAGGGGCTGAAAAATTGTGCCTTAGGCACTGGTGCTGGTGCCACAACACTGCAACACGGCCCTCACAGAGACTGTACTTGGAGCACAGCAGTCACACGTGTTGCGAAGCATTTTTTTAAAAAATTGTAAGTACACGCCCCTGTTAAACAGGGGCTGAAAAATTGTGCCTTAGGCACTGGTGCTGGTGCCACAACACTGCAACACGGCCCTCACAGAGACTGTACTTGGAGCACAGCAGTCACACGTGTTGCGAAGCATTTTTTTAAAAAATTGTAAGTACACGCCCTGTTAAACAGGGGCTGAAAAATTGTGCCTTAGGCACTGGTGCTGGTGCCACAACACTGCAACACGGCCCTCACAGAGACTGTACTTGGAGCACAGCAGTCACACGTGTTGCGAAGCATTTTTTTTAAAAATTGTAAGTACACGCCCCTGTTAAACAGGGGCTGAAAAATTGTGCCTTAGGCACTGGTGCTGGTGCCACAACACTGCAACACGGCCCTCACAGAGACTGTACTTGGAGCACAGCAGTCACACGTGTTGCGAAGCATTTTTTTTAAAAATTGTAAGTACACGCCCCTGTTAAACAGGGGCTGAAAAATTGTGCCTTAGGCACTGGTGTGGTGGCATGGATCATTGAGGAGGAGGAAGAGGATAGTCAGTGAACATAAGAGGACAGTCACTCAGCATCAGCATAGGCAGTCTTGAAGGGATGTGACATTAAAAATTATTCGGTTATATCCGCCTCAGGTGCCTGGTAGCTGGTGGTGATCCAAGACTGATTCATTTTGATGAATGTCAGTCGATCAACCGAGGCGGTGGACAGGCGCACCCTATGATCAGTCACAAATCCTCCAGCAGCACTGAATGTGCGTTCGGAAAGAACGCTGGAGGCAGGACAGGCCAGTAGCTCAATTGCATACTGTGCAAGCTCTGGCCAGTGATCCATCCTCAGGACCCAGTAAGCCAGAGGATTTTCGGTGGGAAAGGTGTCCAAGTCTGACCTTGCCCCAAGGTATTCCTGCACCATGTATATCAGACGCTGGCGATGGTTGCTGGAACCGATCATACCTTGGGGCTGCGGACTAAAAAATTGTCTGAACGCATCGGTCAGACGTCCACCTTCCCCACCGCTCCTTCTGCCACTGACCGAAGCCTCAGCAACTCGTCGCCCAGGACCAGGAGTTTGTAGCCTCCCAGTTTCTGGGAACGCGTTGCACAGACCTTTCTGCAAGGCCTCCCTGAGATGTCTCATCCTCTGCTCCCTCTGCGACGGCAAGATAAGGTCCGCAACCTTACCCTTGTACCGCGGATCAAGGAGAGTGGCCAGCCAGTAATGGTCCCTCTCCTTGATCCGAAGAACACGAGGATCCTTCCGCAGGCTTTGCAGGATCAGGGAGGCCATGCAGCGTAGGTTAGCTGAGGCATTCGGTCCGGAGTCTTCTGGGTCACTGAGGATGACATGATCGCCAGCCACCTCCTCCCAGCCACGTACAAGTCCACTGGCTTGTTGGGACTGTACATCATCCCTAAAAGACTGCTGCTGCTGATGCTGAGTGCCAGGCTCCACCTCCATGCTCACACAATCCTCCTCCTCCTCCTCCTCCTCCTCCTCCTCCTCATCCTCTTCCTGTGTGATGGGTGGGACAGAAGGAACACTGTCCGGATAAAGGGGGCCTTGAGAGGCAAGGAAGTCCTCCTCTTCCTGCCTCTGTTCTGCCTCAAGTGCCCTGTCCATTATCCCACGCAGCGTATGCTCCAACAGGTGGACAAGAGGGACAGTGTCACTGATGCATGCACTGTCACTGCTCACCATCCTCGTGGCCTCCTCAAATGGTGAGAGGACAGTGCATGCATCCCTGATCATGCTCCACTGACGTGGGGAAAAAAAACCAAGCTCCCCTGACCCTGTCCTGGTGCCGTAGTCGCAAAGGTACTCATTGATGGCCCTCTGCTGCGTGTGCAGTCGCTGCAGCATGGCCAACGTTGAGTTCCACCTGGTGGGCATGTCAGATATTAGGCGGTTCTTGGGCAGGTTCAGCTCCTTTTGCAGCTCAGTCAGCCGAGCACTGGCATTATAAGATCGGCGGAAATGCACACAGACTTTCCTGGCCTGCCTCAGGACATCCTGTAAGCCTGGGAACCTGCCCAAGAACCGCTGCACCACCAGGTTGAGGACGTGAGCCATGCAGGGCACATGGGTGAGCTGCCCCTGTCGCAGGGCGGAGAGGAGGTTGGTGTCATTGTCAGAAACGACCATTCCTGGCTTAAGCTGACGTGGCGTCAACCACCTCTCGGCCTGCCCCTGCAGAGCTGCCAGAACCTCTGGCCCAGTGTGGCTCCTGTCCCCCAAACACACCAGCGCAAGCACGGCATGGCATCTTTTTGCCTGCGTACTTGCGTAGCCCCTTGTACGCCTACGGAGCACCGCTGGTTCCAAGGACAGAGCACTGGAGGAAGAAGAAGAGGAGGGGGTGGAGGAGAGAGGTGTGTCACAACCAGTAGCAGTAGTCGCGTTTTGGAGGCGTGGTGGCGGGACAACCTCCAACACTACTGCACCTTGTCCTGCATCCCTCCCAGCTGCCAATAGAGTGACCCAATGGGCCGTGAAAGAAAGGTACCGTCCCTGTCCATGCCTGCTGGACCATGAGTCAGCGGTAATATGCACCTTACCGCTGACCGCCCTGTCCAGTGAGGCATGGACATTGCCCTCCACATGCCGGTAGAGAGACGGAATCGCCTTCCGCGAGAAAAAGTGGCGTTTGGGAACCTGCCACTGAGGAACCGCACATTGAACAAACTCACGGAAGGGGGCCGAGTCTACCAACTGAAAAGGCAGCAGTTGAAGTGCTAGCAATTTAGCAAGGCTAGCATTCAACCGCTGGGCATGTGGATGGCTGGGAGTGTACTTCTTTCTACGGTCCAGCAGCTGGGGCAGGGAAATTTGCCTGCTGCATTCGGACGTCGGTGTACTGCAAGTACTTGGTTGTGACACACCGAATTCTACACCTTCAGTCCTCTCAGAGCAGCTTTCAGAGAGGACTGAAGGTGTAGTGGGGATGGAGATCCCAGCTGAGGAGGAGCAAGGAGAGGTCCGCTTAGTTCTTTGGTGTGGGTCTTTTATGTGTGCCTGCCAACGAGCTGCATGGCAGGTCGCCATATGTCTGGTCATGCTTGTCGTGCCCAAGCGGCTGATGTTTTGGCCACGCGAGATACGCTTGAGACAAATATTGCAAATAGCAGTGGTGCGATCTGCTGCACTCGTCTCAAAAAAGGCCCACACCAAAGAACTTTTCTGATAACGTGCAGAGGCAGCGCCCTGCACAGGCGGAGCTCTGCGGTGTTGTACAGTTGCTGTGCTGGCCTCTACCTGGCCTCCAGGGGGCATCCTGCCTCGTTGGACATGTGACGCCGCATCCTCCTCCTCCTCGTCCTCCTCCTCATCCTCTCTCCCTTGAGGCACCCACGTGGAGTCAGTTACCTCATCATCCCCTCCCTCTTCACCACTAGAGCAAACCTGGCAGTAAGCTGCAGCTGGTGGAACTGTACTGCCAGATTCCTCAAGCTGGGTATCGTCATCCGAGCCTTCGAATCGTTGGGCATCCTCCTGGAGCATGTACCCAACACTGTGCTCAAAGAGTTCGGGGGACTCCTCAGGAGGACATGGTGGGTCTAGGGAAGGGGTGGCTGATGATGCTCTGTCAGTACCCTGAGCCTGGGTGAGAGAGGATGAGGAGGATGAGGAGGGCTTGGTCATCCATTCTACCAAGCCTTCAGCATGATGCGGCTCCACATGTCCAGCTGCCGAAAACAAAGACGCGCGTGTCCCATGGCCACGTGCTGATGACGATGCACGACCACGTCCACGTCCACGGCCACGTCCACTAGAAACAGAGCCTGCCTGCCCTGTGTTCTTGGCTCTGCACGCTCTGCCTCCCCTTGGCGGTCTTCCAGCCATTGTAGTCGGTAGTCCTGTGGGTGCTGCTGAGAAGAAAATATAGGAGCTCTGTGTGATGCCACTAACACACTAGAAGTCCTATGGGTGCTTCTGCAAAGAAAATAGAGGAGCTCTGTGTGATGCCACTAACACACTAGAAGTCCTATGGGTGCTTCTGCAAAGAAAATAGAGGAGCTCTGTGTGATGCCACTAACACACTAGAAGTCCTGTGGGTGCTTATGCAAAGAAAATAGAGGAGCTCTGTGTGATGCCACTAACACACTAGAAGTCCTGTGGGTGCTTCTGCAAAGAAAATAGAGGAGCTCTGTGTGATGCCACTAACACACTAGAAGTCCTGTGGGTGCTGCTGAGAAGAATATATAGGAGCTCTGTGTGATGCCACTAACACACTAGAAGTCCTATGGGTGCTTCTGCAAAGAAAATAGAGGAGCTCTGTGTGATGCCACTAACACACTAGAAGTCCTGTGGGTGCTTCTGCAAAGAAAATAGAGGAGCTCTGTGTGATGCCACTAACACACTAGAAGTCCTATGGGTGCTTCTGCAAAGAAAATAGAGGAGCTCTGTGTGATGCCACTAACACACTAGAAGTCCTGTGGGTGCTTATGCAAAGAAAATAGAGGAGCTCTGTGTGATGCCACTAACACACTAGAAGTCCTGTGGGTGCTTCTGCAAAGAAAATAGAGGAGCTCTGTGTGATGCCACTAACACACTAGAAGTCCTGTGGGTGCTGCTGAGAAGAATATATAGGAGCTCTGTGTGATGCCACTAACACACTAGAAGTCCTGTGGGTGCTTCTGCAAAGAAAATAGAGGAGCTCTGTGTGATGCCACTAACACACTAGAAGTCCTATGGGTGCTTCTGCAAAGAAAATAGAGGAGCTCTGTGTGATGCCACTAACACACTAGAAGTCCTATGGGTGCTTCTGCAAAGAAAATAGAGGAGCTCTGTGTGATGCCACTAACACACTAGAAGTCCTGTGGGTGCTTATGCAAAGAAAATAGAGGAGCTCTGTGTGATGCCACTAACACACTAGAAGTCCTGTGGGTGCTTCTGCAAAGAAAATAGAGGAGCTCTGTGTGATGCCACTAACACACTAGAAGTCCTGTGGGTGCTGCTGAGAAGAATATATAGGAGCTCTGTGTGATGCCACTAACACACTAGAAGTCCTGTGGGTGCTTCTGCAAAGAAAATAGAGGAGCTCTGTGTGATGCCACTAACACACTAGAAGTCCTATGGGTGCTTCTGCAAAGAAAATAGAGGAGCTCTGTGTGATGCCACTAACACACTAGAAGTCCTATGGGTGCTTCTGCAAAGAAAATAGAGGAGCTCTGTGTGATGCCACTAACACACTAGAAGTCCTGTGGGTGCTTATGCAAAGAAAATAGAGGAGCTCTGTGTGATGCCACTAACACACTAGAAGTCCTGTGGGTGCTGCTGAGAAGAATATATAGGAGCTCTGTGTGATGCCACTAACACACTAGAAGTCCTGTGGGTGCTTATGCAAAGAAAATAGAGGAGCTCTGTGTGATGGGACTAACACACTTCAAGTCCTATAGGTGCTTCTGGGAAGAAAATATAGCTCTGTGTGTGTGATGGGACTAACACACTTCAAGTCCTATAGGTGCTTCTGGGAAGAAAATATAGCTCTGTGTGTGTAATGGGACTAACACACTTCAAGTCCTATAGGTGCTTCTGGGAACAAAATATAGCTCTGTGTGTGTGATGGGACTAACACACTTCAAGTCCTATAGGTGCTTCTGGGAAGAAAATATAGCTCTGTGTGTGTAATGGGACTAACACACTTCAAGTCCTATAGGTGCTTCTGGGAACAAAATATAGCTCTGTGTGTGTGATGGGACTAACACACTTCAAGTCCTATAGGTGCTTCTGGGAAGAAAATATAGCTCTGTGTGTGTAATGGGACTAACACACTTCAAGTCCTATAGGTGCTTCTGGGAACAAAATATAGCTCTGTGTGTGTAATGGGACTAACACACTTCAAGTCCTATAGGTGCTTCTGGGAACAAAATATAGCTCTGTGTGTGTAATGGGACTAACACACTTCAAGTCCTATAGGTGCTTCTGGGAACAAAGTATAGCTCTTTGTGTGTAATGGGACTAACACACTTCAAGTCCTATAGGTGCTTCTGGGAAGAAAAATATAGCTCTGTGTGTGTGATGGGACTAACACACTTCAAGTCCTATAGGTGCTTCTGGGAACAAAATATAGCTCTGTGTGTGTGATGGGACTAACACACTTCAAGTCCTATAGGTGCTTCTGGGAAGAAAATATAGCTCTGTGTGTGTAATGGGACTAACACACTTCAAGTCCTATAGGTGCTTCTGGGAAGAAAATATAGCTCTGTGTGTGTAATGGGACTAACACACTTCAAGTCCTATAGGTGCTTCTGGGAAGAAAATATAGCTCTGTGTGTGTGATGGGACTAACACACTTCAAGTCCTATAGGTGCTTCTGGGAAGAAAATATAGCTCTGTGTGTGTAATGGGACTAACACACTTCAAGTCCTATAGGTGCTTCTGGGAACAAAATATAGCTCTGTGTGTGTGATGGGACTAACACACTTCAAGTCCTATAGGTGCTTCTGGGAAGAAAATATAGCTCTGTGTGTGTAATGGGACTAACACACTTCAAGTCCTATAGGTGCTTCTGGGAAGAAAATATAGCTCTGTGTGTGTGATGGGACTAACACACTTCAAGTCCTATAGGTGCTTCTGGGAAGAAAATATAGCTCTGTGTGTGTAATGGGACTAACACACTTCAAGTCCTATAGGTGCTTCTGGGAACAAAATATAGCTCTGTGTGTGTGATGGGACTAACACACTTCAAGTCCTATAGGTGCTTCTGGGAACAAAATATAGCTCTGTGTGTGTAATGGGACTAACACACTTCAAGTCTTATAGGTGCTTCTGGGAACAAAATATAGCTCTGTGTGTGTGATGGGACTAACACACTTCAAGTCCTATAGGTGCTTCTGGGAACAAAATATAGCTCTGTGTGTGTAATGGGACTAACACACTTCAAGTCCTATAGGTGCTTCTGGGAAGAAAATATAGCTCTGTGTGTGTAATGGGACTAACACACTTCAAGTCCTATAGGTGCTTCTGGGAAGAAAATATAGCTCTGTGTGTGTAATGGGACTAACACACTTCAAGTCCTATAGGTGCTTCTGGGAAGAAAATATAGCTCTGTGTGTGTAATGGGACTAACACACTTCAAGTCCTATAGGTGCCTCTGGGAACAAAATATAGGAGCTCTGCCTGCCTGCCACGAACACACTACAAGTCCTATAGGTGCTTCTGGTAACAAAATATAGGAGCTCTGCCTGCCTGCCACTAACACACTACAAGTCCTATAGGTGCCTCTGGTAACAAAATATAGGAGCTCTGCCTGCCTGCCACGAACACACTACAAGTCCTATAGGTGCTTCTGGTAACAAAATATAGGAGCTCTGCCTGCCTGCCACTAACACACTACAAGTCCTATAGGTGCTTCTGGTAACAAAATATAGGAGCTCTGCCTGCCTGCCACGAACACACTACAAGTCCTATAGGTGCTTCTGGTAACAAAATATAGGAGCTCTGCCTGCCTGCCACTAACACACTACAAGTCCTATAGGTGCTTCTGGTAACAAAATATAGGAGCTCTGCCTGCCTGCCACGAACACACTACAAGTCCTATAGGTGCTTCTGGTAACAAAATATAGGAGCTCTGCCTGCCTGCCACGAACACACTACAAGTCCTATAGGTGCTTCTGGTAACAAAATATAGGAGCTCTGCCTGCCTTCCACGAGCACACTACAAGCCCCTCTTTGTCAATCAATCTTTGTAACTGAATCTATCTAACTCAATCTCTGCAAGTGAATCTCTCTAACTATCTAAATGCAGCAGAGTGTCACAGAAACAGCCTGCTCAATCTGCGCCGGAACAGCATGTGACCGGCGCAGACGGCGTGGCGGCGTTTTATAGGGGGGGGCGTGTACTACAGCCCCTGAGCTGTAATTGGCTACAGGCGTCCTGCCTGTAGCCAATTATGGCTCTTCGAGTTTCCGGGGCTGTGATTGGCCAAGCATGCGGGGTCACAGTGCATGCTTGGCCAATCATCAGCCAGCAATGCACTGCGTCGGCCGCGCCGGCCGCAATGCATTGCGGGGCCGCTCGCATCACACGAACGTGATGCGAGCGGCCAAAATAGTTCTGGGCTCGCCGAGCGAGCGAACGCCCGGTGCTCGATGCGAACGTGGGTTCGCATCGAGCACCGGGCCCATCCTTAGTGACAATACAGTCCATGCATCCTTAAAGATCAGGCATTGGCATAGGGAAAAAAAGCAGAGGGGGCCTGAGCCTGTTGTCCTGCCATACTGTCACAGGTACTCGTTGACGGCCCTCTGCTGCATGTATAGCCGCTGCAGCATTCCCAAAGTTGTGTTCCACCTGGTGGGCATGTCACAAATCAGGCGGTTTATAGGCAGGGGGAATTCTCGCTGAATTTCAGCCAACTGAGCACTGGCTGTGTATGACCACCTGAAATGGCTACAGACTCTTCTGGCCTGCTTTAGTACATATTGCAACCCTGGGTACGTACTTAGGAAATGTTGCACCACGAAATTGAGGACATGTGCCAGGCATGGCACATGTGTCAAATTTCCCGGACAGGAGGTTTGAGACATTATCAAACTACACCATTCCTGGCTCCAGCTGGTGTGGTGTGAACCACCTCTGGGCCGGTCCCTGCATAGGTGTAAGAATATCTGCTCCAGTGTGGTTCCTGTCCCCTAAACACACCAGCTGAAGCACGGCATGGCACCTTTAAACCTAACTTTGGGAATAGCCCTTTGAACACTTAGGGGGTACCTGATGTTCATAGGACAATTCTGCAGAGGAGGGCATGGAGGTGGCGGAGGAGGAGGAGGAGGAGGGGCTAGAGCTCACAGATCTTGTATCATCACCACCAGCTGTATGGAGACATGGGGGCACAACAAGCTACAGCACTGAGCCCTGGCCTGCATCCTTGTGAGTTGCAAGCAGCATTACCCAGTGTGCTGTGAACAAAATATATCGTCCCTTCCCATGCTTGCTGAACCACGTGTCAGCAGTAAGGTGGATTTTACAGCTGACTACCTTGCCCAAAAATGCCAGAACATTCCCTTCCATGTGATGGTAGAGATGGAACGGCCTTGTGTGAAAAATAGTAGCGACTGGGAACATGCCATTGTGGTACAGCACATTGTGCAAATTCACAGAAGGGGGCACAATCCACCAGGCTGAAAGGCAGATGTTGGAGAGCCAACAGCTTTGACAAGCTTGCATTTAGCCGCTGGGCATGTGGGCGGCAGGGACTGTATTTTTTTTCCGCTGCAGCAGATGGGGCAGAGAAATTTCCCAGCTACAGTCTACAATGGTGTGCTGCTGGCAAATGTGCTGCTAGGACCTGGGACACCCTGTGCTATACCATCCTCCCTGTCAGTGGAGACTGCTGAGAGGTAATGACTCAGTATCGCAGGGGCAGACTGAAGTGGGTTAGGAGGAGAAGGAGGAGGGACACATTTGTGCCCCTTTTGTGTGGCTTTTAGGTGCTCTTGCCAACGGGCTTAGTGGTTGGACGTTAAATGCCTTGTTAAGCATGCTGTAACCAAATGGTTGGTGTTTTTGCCATGTTTGATGTGCCTGAGACACAGTTTGCAGATAGCAACAGTGTGATCTGCTGCAGATGTTCTGAAAAAGGCCCAGACAGCTGAGCTTTGGGGAGTGGGCCAAGAGATAACAGCTGCAGAATGTGATGGAATAGGGTGGCTGCTCTCTACTCTTTCTTGATGTTGGCCTCCTTGGGGTTGTGCCGCCTCACCCTCAGTTTCCTCCGCTGCATCAGTGACCTCATCATCATCATCATTATCATTATCATTATCATCATCATCTAACATCTCCATCTTTATTATTACCACTGGAGACAACTTGGCAATATGCTGCGGCTTGGGGAACATGAATGCCAATTTGTCTACCAGTGTTCCTCCCTAGGCTCCTTTTCCTGTCATTCTCAACCTCAGAACCAACATCTGAATCCAGTAATGGCTAGGCATCATCAAGGAGCAAGTGGCTGACGTTGTGGTCAAATAACTCATTTGACTCCTCAATGGCTGATGTTGGGGCTTTGGCAGGAATATATGTGGACAAGGAGGCAGGTTTATCCACTCTGGCAACTGCAGGGGACTGCACATTTGCCTCTGCTTGCGTGACAGAGGATGAGGAGTATGAGGAAGGTTTAGTAAGCCAGTCCACCACCTCCCCTGCATGCTGTGGCTGGATAGCACAGGCAAACTCACTAAACAGAGGAAATGATGCCATGCCTGAGGAATGACCACCACGTCCACCTTTGTCTGTGGACAAATTTGTTGCTGGCCCCCTTACAGTGCTAAGGGAATGTCTGACTCTCTGTGTTGTCTTTCCAGACATTATTTGGAGGGAGGGGGCGGTGCTTACAAAGCAAATGTAAAGAAGAAGTTGAAATCTGTACGTAGGTGCACTTTAATCAATGTAAAGAGGTGTTTGGTGCACTTTAATTTGAGAACTCACACTACACAAACACTCCACAGATACACTATAATATACTGCAATATAATGCACCAAACTTAAAGAAACGCACAGAACTATATGGCGTTATACTGGCAGTAATGCACACAAAATGATGTGGCGTTAAACTGTCAGTAACGCACATAGAACTATATGGTGTTAAACTGGCAGTAACGCACGCAAAACTAAACTGGCAGTAATGCACACAGAACTATATGGGTTTAATCAGCAGTAACGCACACAGAACTATATGGTGTTAATATGGCAGTAAGACACGCAAAACTATATGGCGTTAAACTGGCAGTAACGCACACAGAACTATATGATGTTAAGCTGACAGTAAGGCACGCAAACCGATATGGCGTTAAACTGACAGTAACGCACACAGAACTATATGGCGTTTAACTGCCAGTAACGCACACAGAATTATATGGCGTTAAACTGCCAGTAACACACGCAAAACGAAATGGCATTAAACTAGCAATAACGCACACAGAACTATATGGCGTTAAACTGGCAGTAACGCACACTAAACGATATGGCGTTAAACTGGCAGTAACGCACACAGAACTATATGATGTTAAGCTGACAGTAAGGCACGCAAACCGATATGGCGTTAAACTGGCAGTAACGCACACAGAACTATATGGCGTTAAACTGCCAGTAACACACGCAAAACGATATGGCATTAAACTGGCAATAACGCACACAGAACTATATGGCGTTAAACTGACAGTAACGCACACTAAACGATATGGCATTAAACGGGCAATAACGCACACAGAACTATATGGTGTTAAACTGGCAGTAATGCACATAGAACTATATTGCATTAAACTGGCAGTAACGCATGCAAAATAATATGGCATTAAACTGACAGTAACGCACAGAGAAGTAAATGGCGTTAAATTGGCAGTAACACACACAGAAGTAAATGGCGTTAAACTGGCAGTAACATAATCATATAGATGGTGTGCAACCGTCACTACACTGATGCTATATGAACTGTCCCTACTCTAGCTATACACTAATGTAAAGATTACTGACACGGTCTCACTACAGTACACTGAAACTATATGAGCTGTCCCTACTCTACACTAATGTATATATGAATGACACGGTCTCACTACACTACAGTGACACTATCTAACTTGTCCCTATTCTAGCTGCACACTATGCAAAGCTGAATGATGGTCCTCCTCACTACACTTACACTATCCCTAGACTGACACTAAACTAATATTCTACACTGACAATTGAAGCAAAATACCACAGTATAGCACACTAACTAATAGCACTGAACAGAGCCCTGTTATATCTCTCTCCACACCAAAAATACACTGAAAATGGCTACCATTGAAAGAATACTTTTATACTGTGGGGCGGGAATGAGCCATGATTGGATAAAGTCATGATGACAGTGTCCAATCATGACTCTGACAGTGCTCTGTGCCCTGATTGGCTGAAGATTTCACTTCTTCAGTCAATTAGGGCTTGCAATGTACTGTTCAGCGCCACAATGCATTGTGGTCGGTTCGGGGGGGGGGCAAACGAACAGTCTAATGATCCGTTTGTTCTGCTGTTCGCCGAACGACCAGACAATGAAAGTTCAGCTAAATTATATGTATGCAATGCCGTGCTTAGGAAAAAATATGTATATTCTAAGGTTGCAGCCACCCCAGAAAAAACACAGGATTCCCTGTATTTTTAGGAAAATTAATAATAGGTAATGAGGTCAACGGCGCTACCTGTGACATAAAAGTGTATTATAAGTGCCACCACTACAGAGCTATGGAGGTAGGGGTACAATGAAGAATAGGTACCTTACTTATTAATAACTATAAGCCATTTTCCACTAGTGTATAATCTGTGCACATGTGCAATAGTAATTGTGCCTGCCTGGTGTATCACTAGGGTATCTAAAGTGCACAAAAAAGCAAATCCAACTAGATGCCTAAAAAGCCAGGAAGCATGAAAGTAAAACAAAACAAGTAAATAAAATACTGTGACCTACTGGTGGTTAATTACCAGTGCATGCACACCTGAAACAGGTGTTGATTAAAGTGGCAAAGAGTGCTAACGCCCCATCCAATCCCAAAGAAGGGTACTATATAAGATTTTTTCACACAAGTGTCCACCTGGTGCAGGTGATAAAACCAAAATAACGAAAAGTTATATAACGTGAGAAAACGTGTATGGTATAACTATAAATACATATACATAATTTGCATATATATAATTGTATAGTCGACCCAAAATTAATTATTATCTAAAGGTCTCCACAACACAGAGGTCTATATCCTGACACAGTGTCGTGTTAACCAGCATATGAAAGCAACGTATTGAACATGCGTTTTTAAACCGCGACTATATTTTGTAATGGAAAAAGAGCAGTGATAGGCAAAACGTCCAAACTAAACAATAGTTGGATCAACATAAAAGTCCAAAATGTAATCTGTGGAGCTTGTGACATCCAATAGCAGAAAATAAAGGTGACTTGTTGTGCTTGCAGATATTCAGGGTGACACGGTGCTCCCCCTCAAGATTCCCCACTCACCAGATCCCTGCACCCCTGCAGGGGCAATAGGGGCAATAGGCATATAGGTCACACTCTGGCTGGTCCTGGCTCCAAGTACAGATGATCCAATTATGGGGTATCGGCGATGTTTAAGGCACTTGGGGTATTTTGGTGTATTTAATATGGTCCTCATAGAGGAAAAAACAAAAACGCTCCCATAGTTTAGCGGGTTCCAAAGGTATAGAAACGTCCTTTTTATTTAAAAATTATTAAAAAGTTTTAACAAACTATAAAAACATAGAAATGCGGCCAAAAACGAGATGAACCCAGCTACACTTGCCCCCCTAGGCAAAGCTAATATACTGGGGTAGCTGGGTGTACAAAAATTCGTCCTTCCAGGAAGCGTGTGGGCTACTAGCGGGCAGTTTGCGCTCCACCGACCTTCCGGAAGTGTCGTAGTGTGCGTGGTTCCGTCGGACTAGTTTTGTCTGTGACGTCTTCAGCGGCGATGAAGACGTCACAGACGAAACTAGTCCGACGGAACCAAGCACACTACGTTACTACGTTGCACCAGGTGGACACTTGTGTGAAAAAATCTTATATAGTACCCTTCTTTGGGATTGGATGGTGCGTTAGCACTCTTTGCCACTTTAATCAACACCTGTTTCAGGTGTGCATGCACTGGTAATTAACCACCAGTAGGTCACGGTATTTTACTTACTTGTTTTGTTTTACTTTCATGCTTCCTGGCTTTTTAGGCATCTAGTTGGATTTGCTTTTTTGTGCACTTTAGATACCCTAGTGATACACCAGGCAGGCACAATTACTATTGCACATGTGCACAGATTATACACTAGTGGAAAATGGCTTATAGTTATTAATAAGTAAGGTACCTATTCTTCATTGTACCCCTACCTCCATAGCTCTGTAGTGGAGGCACTTGTAATACACTTTTATGTCACAGGTAGTGCCGTTGACCTCATTACCTATTATTCAATGAAAGTTCAGCCCCAACTTATAAAGTGAGTGGATACCTAACCTATAATAGTGGATGTAAATGAAGTAGATCCAAGTCAATCAAAGGTGCATGCGACAATCGAAGGTGCATGCGACAATATAAATGCATATAAAGTTGTATGCAGTAAACCACAGAAAATTAATTACAGTGTGCACATCAAACAAAAATCCATGACAACAAATATTAAATGCATAAAGTGACAACCAAGAGAGGTGTAATTGTACACAAATCTATAAATTAAACACGTGCAAAATAATAAAAATAATGCATCTAAAATTGCATAAAGTGAAACCCCAGATACAAAAAATGCAAAAGAGATTAACAAACAAAGTCCATAGTGCCTAATGACGTTCGATGATCTCCTACAAAGAACACTTCTGAACGTGGTGGGGTTATCCTAAATGATGTAATGGATTGACCACGCAGTTCCCATCAGGAGATATTAAAGTAAAAAAAGGAGGCTTACCAGATGCCTGGTCTTTAATGCACGTATCCCATCCACCGAGATCCCAAGTGCAGGTGTCCTCCCTCGTAGCGGAGCGGCTAGGCGATTCCTTGCCTATTAGAGCGTGTGTCAGGATCCCCCAGGTGCCTGTATACCCCCTCTCAGCAGTCCAGCCAAGGTCCCACAAGGATGCCAAAAAGATACAAAGAAAACTCTGGATCGTGTGATACGATAAAACAGGTGGTGCCTTTATTGTGGCTCAATAAGCTCAGTACAAAGCATCAATAAGATAAGAAATAAAAAGATTTTGCTACATAGTAGCAGAGAGAGATAAAAAACTCCTGGCCTGGGAGTGTATTAAGCGATCGCGCATGCGCAGAGCGTGTGGACGTGGCTACCCGACGATCGTTTCGTCACAACGTGACGTCATCAGGGGTACGCCCACACCTCTGCGCCGTTCATTTAAATAATGGCCTGAGGCCTAATACAGCGGTGCCATAGGTTAAACAGCAACCAATCCGGAGTGGCAGGAAACCAACAAAGATTGGGACAACATCCAATCATAAACGTCCCAAGACGTGTCATAACTATGTTCTAGACCGAGATGCTGAATACAGGGAATATGTTTAAGTGGGCAAAGATTTACTTAAGCCCCGCCAAACAGTGTACTGAAACCCTGGATCCAATAGAGGTTAATTCAGCTGCCACAAATAAAATTAAGATTTAAAAAATAACATTAAAATAAAAACGTACTAGAAAGCACGTTTTAAATGAATAGCACCATCTAGTGGGTAAATTAGTTAATGCACACCAAGTTAATTATAGTAGGAATGCATAACATAATATAGATACAAATTAAAATAAAAATGTGATCAACACCTATGCCACCCATCTGTATCACCTCCGACCAATATTTGACCCATGGATCGCATAAATATACTGCATAACCAATCAACTGATATTGCAAAAAAAATGTCATTTGGTGGATCACAATGCAGAACATAAAATTCAAAAAGAATAACATATATGATACAGTGCGGGTTTTTTCATTAGCATCATAAAAGACAGTAACCAAATTTACATATATAATAATCATAAATAAATATAATTGGAAAAAGATGTATAATTCTATAAGTATCAAAGCGAATACCATGGCTCAACAACTAGGAAATAGGAAGGGGACATCAACTGTTATTGATAAAGCAGTTGATGTCCCATTCCACATTGAGGCCACCAGGAACATGGGACCCCAATTTGTGTATCCAGTTAGTTTCAGCACGAGAGATGGAACGCTTGCCATTGCTACCCCTCCAATGGGGAACATAGCTTTCAATGGCCAAAAAAGTGGTACCAGTGGGATCCCGTTTGTGTACCAAGTCATAATGTCTACTGACATTATGCTTATCATAACCCTTACGGATGTTTGTGAGGTGCTCTCCCAACCTGATGTGCAACATGCGGATAGTGCGCCCCACATACTCCAAACCACACGGATACCTGAGGAGGTAAACCTATATTATGTTATGCATTCCTACTATAATTAACTTGGAGTGCATTAACTAATTTACCCACTAGATGGTGCTATTCATTTAAAACGTGCTTTCTAGTACGTTTTTATTTTAATGTTTTTTTTTTAAATCTTAATTTTATTTGTGGCAGCTGAATTAACCTCTATTGGATCCAGGGTTTCAGTACACTCTTTGGCGGGACTTAAGTAAATCTTTGCCCGCTTAAACATATTCCCTGTATTCAGCATCTCGGTCTAGAACATAGTTATGACACGTCTTGGGACGTTTATGATTGGATGTTGTCCCAATCTTTGTTGGTTTCCTGCCACTCCGGATTGGTTGCTGTTTAACCTATGGCACCGCTGTATTAGGCCTCAGGCCATTATTTAAATGAACGGCGCAGAGGTGTGGGCGTACCCCTGATGACGTCACATTGTGACGAAACGATCGTCGGGTAGCCACACGCTCTGCGCATGCTCGATCGCTTAATACACTCCCAGGCCAGGAGTTTTTTATCTCTCTCTGCTACTACGTAGCGAACGTCTTTTTATTTCTTATCTTATTGATGCTTTGTACTGAGCTTATTGAGCCACAATAAAGGCACCACCTGTTTTATCGTATCACACGATCCGGAGTTTTCTTTGTATCTTTTTGGCATCCTTGTGGGACCTTGGCTGGACTGCTGAGAGGGGGTATACAGGCACCTGGGGGATCCTGACACACGCTCTAATAGGCAAGGAATCGCCTAGCCGCTCCGCTACGAGGGAGGACACCTGCACTTGGGATCTCGGTGGATGGGATACGTGCATTAAAGACCAGGCTCTGGTAAGCCTCCTTTTTTTACTTTAATATCTCCTGATGGGAACTGCGTGGTCAATCTATTACATCATTTAGGATAACCCCACCACGTTCAGAAGTGTTCTTTGTAGGAGATCATCGAACGTCATTAGGCACTATGGACTTTGTTTGTTAATCTCTTTTGCATTTTTTGTATCTGGGGTTTCACTTTATGCAATTTTAGATGCATTATTTTTATTATTTTGCACGTGTTTAATTTATAGATTTGTGTACAATCACACTTCTCTTGGTTGTCACTTTATGCATTTAATATTTGTTGTCACGGATTTTTGTTTGATGTGCACACTGTAATTAATTTTCTGTGGTTTACTGCATACAATTTAATATGCATTTATATTGTCGCATGCACCTTTGATTGTCGCATGCACCTTTGATTGACTTGGATCTACTTCATTTACATCCACTATTATAGGTTAGATATCCACTCACTTTATTCTTGAGCGCTGCACTTTTTTACACATTTTTCTGTTTTGGTTTGGTATCTAGAGCCATAGTGTTTAGCTGCTCTGGTCATATACAATTTTCTCCGAGCGCAGATTTCTTCCACATTTTTTTCTGTATATCGATACTAATTTATCTGCAGCTGGTGCATCTATCATGGATGTGTTTGATTATCGCTCCCAGGTTGTCACTGACACCCTAGGGGTATTTGACGGTAACG
This sequence comes from Lithobates sylvaticus, assembly GCA_028564925.1. Taxonomy (NCBI): domain Eukaryota; kingdom Metazoa; phylum Chordata; class Amphibia; order Anura; family Ranidae; genus Lithobates; species Lithobates sylvaticus. Next base: position 143,635,155 of record CM053032.1, on the reverse strand, counting down.
ATGACCCTAGGGATGATATTTCTGGTTGTTTTCTAAGGTTAAAAAACTTGACTACAACAGAAATACATACTAGGTGGGACATTGCCTATCTAGAGGAATACGTCAAGGAGAATATGGTTCCTAGGAGCCTAAGATGGGAGGTGAACCCCCAAAAGGGCGATAATGAGTTAATAGAGTGGTTTAAGTACTTTAATGAAGCGGGGGTGCAGTTTCTTAAATTTCTTATAGCTAAGAAAACGAGAAAACTGGCCACTTTGGATTTTGAAATCAGCACCATTAAATCCAAGCTCTTTCCCTTTAAAAATGAGCCAGAGTATACTCAAAAATCTGACACATTAAAGGCTATTTTGATTAAGGAGGAAATGGAACAAAAAATAAAAAAGAAGAAAAAATACAATAGGGATAAAAAAGACTACAAAGACAACGTAGTCTTTAAATGGCAGGTTGTTCCTGTCACCAACCCTGCCCCACTGGATGGGGGGATAAATTTAAATTTACCAAGGCCTGACAACCGCAATCCGGTTGGTGGCCCTATCCCGCGACACCTACAAAGAATGTCCCATGGTACCTCACCTTCCCGTAGGGGTGGTAGGAACCAAGTGCAGACACGTTCTAGTCAGTTCAATAGCCGACCCGCATGGGATAGTCGCGATCGCCATTTTGACCAACGTCCCCCACGGGATGATTTTGGTCATTATGACGATCAACGTTCCCCTGCTGGGCATTCCTCCTCACAGTGGAGACACAATAAAGGTAGAACGCCCCAACAGCGTAACAGCATGGCTAATCAACCTAGGGGACCTCCAGATGTTAGAGACAGGGAGGATCACTATGGTGTGGACACCTCTAATCGATTCGGCCCTTTTAATAATGACACTAGGGAACATCTTAATCATATGGTCCCTCAACATACATATAACCAGTCCCAGCTTGGCAGTCATTATCAACAGGGTTTTCAGGAGGGGACGAGGGGGGGCCACAAAAGAAACGTGGACGTAAGAGAGGCTGTAGAGGGGGGAAGCGCCTTAACCCCAAAAAGGAGAAGGACATAGACACCAGTGGTATAATTAATCTGAGTACCAAACAACTCTCTAAGGAAGAGCTGGTGACTCTGAGCAAAGGTTTAAAATTTGCCCCTCCCAGCAATCTTAATAGGTTTCAGACCTTCATAGATATTCAGAAATTTACTCGCAAGCTGAATATCAAAAGATATATAATAAGTAATCCAACTAAGCAATTAAATAGGGAATCTTCCACCATTGTCCACTCGGGCCTTTCAAACGCCTCGTTATTCAACCCCCCTAACACTTCAGCGCCTAACATTAACGTGTTCCGCGACCTGGTAATTAAAGACCTTAATGACCTTAAACTTAAACCAGCATTACTCCCAAAGGATTTTAAAACTGGTCTAGATCTTCTTTGCGCAAGACGCAATATAGTGGTCCGGCCTGCGGACAAAGGTGGGGCCATTGTTGTTCTGGACAAGGAGATGTATTCTTGTGAGATGACAAGAATCTTGTCTGATCCGGATACATACTCCCCATTACTAGTGGACCCCACCACATGGTTCAAAACTGAACTGAAAGAGCTTGTTATAAAGGGCTATGATATGGGTATCTTGAATAAGAAGGAGAGTGAATTTCTGGTCCCCTTGGCTCCTCGGCTGCCGGTAATTTACTCTCTACCTAAGATACACAAATCTATGGTGAATCCCCCAGGCCGGCCCATCATCAGTGGCATCGACTCTGTAACTTCTCGTGTTGGGAAATACATTGATCGCTATCTGCAGCCACTGGTGATGGGTACTCCTTCGTTTTTGAGAGATACTAAGCATGTCATCAATGTTTTGGGATCCCTTGAATGGAAATCTACTTATTTATTAGTAACCGCTGACGTTGCCTCCCTCTACACAGCCATATCGCACCAACTGGGTCTTGAGGCAGTTCAGCACTTCCTCTCCCAGGACAAAACCATTTCAATCCCCCAACGCAATTTCCTATTGGAGCTGTTGGAGTTCTCCATGACCCATAACCATTTCTGGCACGATGGCTCTCATTTTTTGCAGATAAAGGGGGTGGCCATGGGGGCCAAGTTTGCCCCCAGTATGGCCAACCTCTTTATGGCAAAGTGGGAGGAGGACATTGTTATGCTCAATAAACCATTGCAGTTGATAACCTGGAAGAGGTTCATTGATGACATCTTGTTCATATGGGACGGGGATGTCCCTTCGGCTCAACAGTTCCTCTCCCATTTGAACAGCAATGACCGAGGTATAGCTCTCAGTTATGAACTAAGCCCTACAGACATTCATTTCCTTGATCTGAAAATATCTATTGTTGAGAATGCTTTGGTAACTACCACATTCTTCAAACAGACAGATAGGAATGGGTATATCCCTCTGGATTCGTGTCATCATGACTCTTGGTTGGCTGCCGTGCCCAAGGGGCAATTTTTGCGGTTAAAACGCAATTGTTCCAATTTGGCTGATTATACCAATGAGGCTATGATTCTAAAAAAGAGGTTTTTGGCTAAAGGTTACGATGAGCCCACTCTTGATTCCATTATCTCAGAGGTTGGTGGGAGAGATCGTCAACAGCTTCTGGCTGACAAACCCCAGGCAGCAGAGAATACGAACTATGGACTGGCTTTTATTACGACCTTCTCCAGCCAACATTGGGCAATCAAGCATATCATAAAGAAGCACTGGCCGTTAATTAAAAACGACAGAGTACTGGGACCCCTTCTAACAGAGAGGCCTAATGTTATATTCAGGGGTGCAACCAGTCTTAGAAACACGATATCCCCTAATGTCCCGGATCCAGCAAAGAGGTTATCCTTCTTTGGAGATATAAAGGGCTTTTACCCATGTGGCAAGTGCAGGGCATGTAGAGTAAACTCCCAGAGAGGTAGGAGGTTCACTGATTTTACATCGAGCGGAACTGGTTTAACATACCCCATACGCACGTTCATCACTTGCTCTACTAAGTGCGTGGTTTACCTCCTCAGGTGTCCGTGTGGTTTGGAGTATGTGGGGCGCACTATCCGCATGTTGCACATCAGGTTGGGAGAGCACCTCACAAACATCCGTAAGGGTTATGATAAGCATAATGTCAGTAGACATTATGACTTGGTACACAAACGTGATCCCACTGGTACCACTTTTCTGGCCATTGAAAGCTATGTTCCCCATTGGAGGGGTAGCAATGGCAAGCGTTCCATCTCTCGTGCTGAAACTAACTGGATACACAAATTGGGGTCCCATGTTCCTGGTGGCCTCAATGTGGAATGGGACATCAACTGCTTTATCAATAACAGTTGATGTCCCCTTCCTATTTCCTAGTTGTTGAGCCATGGTATTCGCTTTGGTACTTATAGAATTATACATCTTTTTCCAATTATATTTATTTATGATTATTATATATGTAAATTCGGTTACGGTCTTTTATGATGCTAATGAAAAAACCCGCACTGTATCATATATGTTATTCTTTTTGAATTTTATGTTCTGCATTGTGATCCACCAAATGACATTTTTTTTGCAATATCAGTTGATTGGTTATGCAGTATATTTATGCGATCCATGGGTCAAATATTGGTCGGAGGTGATACAGATGGGTGGCATAGGTGTTGATCACATTTGTATTTTAATTTGTATCTATATTATGCTATGCATTCCTACTATAATTAACTTGGAGTGCATTAACTAATTTACCCACTAGATGGTGCTATTCATTTAAAACGTGCTTTCTAGTACGTTTTATTTTAATGTTATTTTTTTTAAATCTTAATTTTATTTGTGGCAGCTGAATTAACCTCTATTGGATCCAGGGTTTCAGTACACTGTTTGGCGGGGCTTAAGTAAATCTTTGCCCGCTTAAACATCTTCCCTGTATTCAGCATCTCGGTCTAGAACATAGTTATGACACGTCTTGGGACGTTTATGATTGGATGTTGTCCCAATCTTTGTTGGTTTCCTGCCACTCCGGATTGGTTGCTGTTTAACCTATGGCACCGCTGTATTAGGCCTCAGGCCATTATTTAAATGAACGGCGCAGAGGTGTGGGCGTACCCCTGATGACGTCACGTTGTGACGAAACGTTCGTCGGGTAGCCACGCCCACACGCTCTGCGCATGCGCGATCGCTTAATACACTCCCAGGCCAGGAGTTTTTTATCTCTCTCTGCTACTACGTAGCGAAAGTCTTTTTATTTCTTATCTTATTGATGCTTTGTACTGAGCTTATTGAGCCACAATAAAGGCACCACCTGTTTTATAGTATCACACGATCTGGAGTTTTTTTTGTATCTTTTTGGCATCCTTGTGGGACCTTGGCTGGACTGCTGAGAGGGGATATACAGGCACCTGGGGGATCCTGACACATGCTCTAATAGGCAAGGAATCGCCTAGCCGCTCCGCTACGAGGGAGGACACCTGCACTTGGGATCTCGGTGGATGGGATACGTGCATTAAAGACCAGGCATCTGGTAAGCCTCCTTTTTTTACTTTAATATCTCCTGATGGGAACTGCGTGGTCAATCCATTACACCATTTAGGATAACCCCACCACGTTCAGAAGTGTTCTTTGTAGGAGATCATCGAACGTCATTAGGCACTATGGACTTTGTTTGTTAATCTCTTTTGCATTTTTTGTATCTGGGGTTTCACTTTATGCAATTTTAGATGCATTATTTTTATTATTTTGCACGTGTTTAATTTATAGATTTGTGTACAATTACACCTCTCTTGGTTGTCACTTTATGCATTTAATATTTGTTGTCACGGATTTTTGTTTGATGTGCACACTGTAATTAATTTTCTGTGGTTTACTGTATACAACTTTATATGCATTTATATTGTCGCATGCACCTTCGATTGTCGCATGCACCTTTGATTGACTTGGATCTACTTCATTTACATCCACTATTATAGGTTAGGTATCCACTCACTTTATTCTTGAGCGCTGCACTTTTTTACACATTTTTCTGTTTTGGTTTGGTATCTAGAGCCATAGTGTTTAGCTGCTCTGGTCATATACAATTTTCCCCGAGCGCAGATTTCTTCCACATTTTTTTCAGCCCCAACTTATGCTCGGGCCGAACCGTTCGCCCATCCCTAATTGAAAAAAACGGCATGGGTTCCCCCTCAGTCCATTACCAGGCCCTTAGGGTTTGGTATGGATATTAAGGGGAGTTCAATGCTAGAATTATAAAAAAAAATCATGTGGGGTTCCCCCCAAAATCCATACCAGGTCCTTCAGGTCAGGTATGGATTTTAAGGGTTACTTTGCACCAAACTAAAAAAATATGGGTCCCCCCAAAAATCCATACCAGACCCTTATCTGAGCATGCAACTTGGCAGGCTGCAGGAAAAGGGGGGGGCGAGAGCGCGCCCCCCTCCTGAACTCCTTAGCATGAGGAGGGTGCTTAGGTGTCCCCCCCAAAGCACCTTGTCCCCATGTTGATGGGGACAAGGGCCTCATCCCCAAAACCCTTGCCTGGTTGTTGTGGGGGTCTGTGGGTGGGGGGCATCACATGATGTCAGAAGGGGGAAGGGTCACCCAGTTACGTCACCCGGTGGCCCCACCCTTGGCTCTATAAAAGCTGTCACTGCAAAAAGACTGCAGTTGCCTTGGAGGCAGAGTTTTTCTGTTTTTTTTTCCCTCGGGACCGTCAGCGCCATGATTGAAGATGGATGGACATCGAAGATCGGACATCGCAGGATTTTTTTAATAAAGTCAAAAATTGTCTCCTGTTGTATTTACTTTTTTGACACTTTTTTGGTGAATGGGTAGAGGTACAATATACCCGATACCCATTCACATAGGGGACCGGTATCTGGGGGCCCCCTTGTTAAAGGGGGCTTCCAGATTCCCACTAAGACCCCCACCCGCAGACCCCCACAATCACTGGACAAGGGTTGTGGGGATGTGGCCCTTGTCCCCATCAACATTTTTTTTTGAGACCATGGGGAATGCATCTGCTAGCTAAATAATTATGAATTGAAAAAGAGTGATACAATATATCCCTGATGAAGATTGTATAACATATTACTATTTGAAACGTGTTGGATGAACCGCTTTTTCCGTTACCAACAGTGGTATCTTGGGGTCCCTGAAAATCCTTGTGGACAGTATCACTTTTCTCCTTTTCTAAGTACAAATGCTTTTAATATTCATGTAATGTATATTTTCAATGTATTTTTTCTATGGAATTTTTGTAAGTATTTTTGTATAAAAAATTTAATTTGTATATACTATTTCTTCATTTTTGTTGCCTTAAAAATCCCACAATAGAGGTTTTTCATACTGTCTTAATATATATATATATATATATATATATATATATATATATATACACTAGACTGTATATATATGCTATGTAAGCAGCCTTATATAGTGTGGGGCATGGACTTAGTCCCCCTGAGCCATGATTGGCCAAAGGCACCCTGCCTTTGGCCAATTATGGCTCTCTCAGCAGAGCACGCTGTGATTGGCCAAAGCACATGGCCAATCATCATACAACAATGCACTTCGATCTCGCAGTGCATTATGGGGCATTCCCCGGCGCTCTCAAATTTCCCGTGAACGCCTCATAGTTTTGGTTTGTTTTAGAACAAACGAACACCCGATGTTCAAGTCAAACTTACATTTCGACTCAAACAGCGGGCTCATCCCTAGCTACAGCTGATCAGCAGGTTTATGGCCAAAAGGTAGTGCAGCACTATTACTTAATAAGTATTACGTATCTAGCAATTCAGCAGCCTGGGGTTGCGTACACCTGATTTTATCAGGGGCCACTTCTCCATCGTCCAACATAACTGTTGGGGTGTCAAAAAATCTGTCTATGTTTACAAACAAAACACAGAACTATTCTGTGATTGGTTACAGTCGATCAGCAGGTTCACCGACAAAATCATTGGCCGAAACCTGCTAGCTGAAGATAGAAACTGATTGGCTACCATGCACAGCTGCACCAGATTTTGCACTCTCCGGCTTTAGTAAATCAACTCGATGGGGCCTAAGATCATCAACCAGGTGACTTTGTATTTTTGATATGGCACACTATGCCCAACATAATAGATCAAACTTGGGGTTTATACAGGTATAGTATTCTGGGTGCAACCTTGTACCAGTAGGCCTACTTGCCTAGAGGGGCATAAGGGGGAGTGCTATAGGTGAAGTTACACTCGCAACTATTTACTCTGGGGAGCACATGCCCAGTAGCGCTCATGGCAGATATCTGAGATCATAGATCCACTGCAAGTCTGCTTTTAATCCTCCTCCTTAGCTGACAGAAGCTACAGATAGCCTTGGGGAACCAGGACTGGCCATCCTAGTACACCAGCCATCCCCATGGGGAAAATTGGGAGGCAAAAACAACCCACCTAACCCCCTAGAGAACCATGACCTGCTCAATATAGGTATTAAGGGGTAACTATTGAGCACAACCTCATATGGAATGGTGGGAAGCTGCCAACATATAAAGTGATCTCACACAGTAAATTGAAAATAATTAAAATAGTATGTGGCGCTAACCACCCGGGAGGAACCCCGAACAGCTAGACTAAATATGTGAAATAAAATCTATAAATAAATAATTAATAAATAACAATCTTCCGAATCAATCAAGATATATAGTATAGGATTAAATAACAGTGCAAATCAGGTGTAAAGTGCAAAGTAAGATAACCTTATGTGCAATTAACCATATCGGTGCAATAATCGCAGTAAAATTCCTCCAAGATAATAAAGTGCAAAAAACTCTTCTAATAAATAATATAAGATGCAATAATGTTCTATTTCATATGAATACAATAAGGTGCAGAAATCTTGAAACAATGTGCAAATAATCCAGGTAGTGCACATAAAACACCTGAATGTGCTGAAATCTTATTTGAAGTGCAATCCGTGACACAAAAAATCTGCGATAAAAAAATATAATTATTTCCAAAAAATATATAATAAAAAATATATATACAAAATGAAAATAAAAATAAAATAAAAATGAAAATGAACACCAAGTCCCAGTAATTTTATAAAGAAATGCAAAAAAATGCAAAAACAACACACACTAAAATTCTTATCAATAGTTCTTCCTATAAATGTTTGCAGAGAAATAACTTTGTGCAATCAGTGTTCAAAAAGAGTGCTGATCCATGCATCTGATGTGATCCGTGCAATCCGGGGTGCACCCCACTGTTTCCCCCAGCCTCTCCCCTCAATTGACGGCCCCTACAGGCCTAGTTGCGCTGTGTATATGTGGCCAATGCTCCTAATCGACGGTCAACCTCCTGTATATGGCTCTCCAACCAACTTCACAGCAATGTCCCGATCTCAGAGTTATTGTTTCCAAATAATAGGTGAAAGCAAGAAGGGATAAGGGGCTCCAATGTGAAGTAAATCACATAAAATATTTAAGACAAATATCCACTTACATTTAAAATTGGGTAAAAACAATTAAGATCAAAGATACTTCCAGTCGCAGCCGAACGGCAACACCTGGATCCTCCCTGACGTGTTGCATCACTGATTACGTGAATTTCTCAAAGGGTCAAAACAATGCTCAAGAGCAGCCAATGGAACCCTTCCTAATGCGGGTAGCCTTACCTTTCTCCCACACACATTAAGTGGCAGCTGAAGTACTGGATTTATTATATCACACACAGTATCTCTACAGAAGTTGGGAAAATAACACAGGAGCTTAGGGGTGAAATAGCTGTCATAGGTGAATGCACAGACCATCTTGACACCAAATTTGATGATCTGCTCCGATACGTATATGCCTTTGAGGAGGAAAGTCTCTTGTTAAAGCACAATGTCTTACTATTTACTCCAAATGGGGTGTCATAGTCCAGACCTCAAACAGGTCCCCCATGGTAGTTACCAGTTCCCCATGTCCTTGGGGATGTTTGACAATCCCCTGACTAATAACCTTTAAAATGGCAACATTTTATTTTCAAGATTCTATTCCCCCCATTTACTTCAATGTGATTCAGATTAAACTGGTGACCCAATAATCTAAGCAAAGCAAATTTGCTCATTGCCATTGTTGTTGTAAACACTGGAAAAAAAAAGTCTTAATATTGCTTTCAAAGAGGGAAACCAAAATGTGTGGAACAATTATTGAATTGTAGAATACCCAAACTATTGTGGCTTTGGTCAATATTATTAGAATTTTTACTTTTCATTTAGGAACTTTTTTAAACAGATTTTTTTTTCTTACTATGCATGCAATACATGTTTTGCAAATAAACATATAGTATGTGATATTTTTTTATAAAGGGCACAGAAGTAGCTGTCTTTTTCAGGCATGGTGTCCCTAAATGAAACCTTGGACAGAGCCTTTCAGAGGTTAGGGGAGAGAGGGAGATGAGTTTTGTATGTGTAAATTGTATCCATAGCTACTGGGCACCATAAACAATGGAGTTTGCACAACAAAAAGTAAGAGAATACAGGAAAACATTATAAAATGCATTTAGAGCCCACCCTTCTGACTGACTATAAGAGTAATAATGTTCATATGTAATGCACATTTCTCTAAGTAGAAAAAAGGTATCTTATTTATCTGAGCTGTATCAAATGGAAAATAAATCTCTCTATATATTTTGTTTGATTTATATGGTATTTATTTTGTGTGTTTCAAGGATAATGCCATGGTTACACCAATGCAATACAACTCTTTATCATTAAACATTAGTCTCTTGCAATGGTTGGAATGTTTTTCTCATATACATGAGTAAGAAAGAGGATTTAAAAAAAAAATAGCTGGAAGTAACAAACTTGCATTTGTTTGTACTTTTATAAATCTGAAAAACATGTTTGTAATTTACACTACTGATTACCAGGTTTTTTTTAAAGAAAAGTTAATGACTGTGATACAATTTTATGTGCTTCACTCAAGCTGTGGTATATTATTAAATCATTCTGTGATCCATAAATTTCTAAAATAAAATAGTAGAGAACAGCTGGAGAATGTACTTGTATGCAGTAATTTTGCATTTAAGCACAGTAGGGTTAACAAGTGACAAAATATTAAATAGATAAATTAAGTATTTAACGTGAGCGACAATTAGCTCAGGTAGGATATTCAACATAATCATTTGTTTTTTATACTGAATGGCCAGCATATTTTGTGCATAAATAACTCCCTGTATGCAATAGCTTTTTTTTTTGTATAAGTCAATAGCTTTTTTATGTTAAAGTATACAAAAAAAACAAAAACAACCTTTTACCTAAAGTTGCATCAAATGCTTCAAAAGTAACACGTTTCTGAATTCTGTTGCAAAATTATCTATAGGGAGTGTCAAGTATCTGCTATCCTGTGAATAAAGACTTCAAATTACATGTTATCTCATCATAATATATACTGTACTTACACTGCAAATCATTACTGAAATCAAAGTAAATTAATAACGTTTAGAAATGAGTGAACCAATTTTTTTCTGAATAAATCCTGATCTTGCCCATTTAGCTGTTTCATATTTGTGCAGACTTAACCACTTAAGGACCGGGCCTCTTTCTGAGATTTGTTGTTTACAAGTTAAATACAGTTTTTTTTTGCTAGAAAATTACTTAGAACCCCCAAACATTATACTTTTTTTTTCTAACACCCTAGAGAATAAAATGGCAGTCATTGCAATACTTTTTGTCACACCGTATTTGCGCAGCGGTCTTACAAGCGCATTTTTTTGGGAAAAAAATACACTTTTTTGAATAAAAAAAATAAGACAACAGTAAATATAGCCCAATTTTTTTTATATTGTGAAAGATAATGTTACGCTGAGTAAATTGATATCCAATGGGGCATAGTTTGGCACCGGACCGTGATGGCCACTTAGGACGAGCGTTACATAAGCCGGAAGGCTTCTGATTGTGAGGGAGGAGATGACCGGGAGAAGTACTTCAACCACCCGCTCACAGGCGGACCCGAGCGCACAACTCAGCTGGACATTTCTGGAGCTATTCAGGACCCAGCAGGCGGAGATGCAGGCTTCCACTCAGGCCTTGGAGGTGACCAGCCAGGACAGCGCACTCGATCCATCGGGGCAAGCGGGTGCTTCCATGCACTGCCCTTAGCCCTCACCGCTTATTAGCTTAGTGGATCTACAGCTGGTGGCCCTGGACATTAAGACAACACTCTCTGCAGAGATCTCAGATCTTAAGACAGAAGCGGCGGCCATCTCACACGGAGCAGCTATACAGAAAGTACAACAGGTATCCAGCTCTCATGACCAGATTATGCTAGATATGCACCACCATTTAGAGGACTTCGATAATAGGGGGAGGAGGCACAATTTGAGATTTAGGGGAATCCCTGAGTCAGTGGAAGGCCCCCAGCTACTGCAAACAATATGGGCAATCTGTAACACTCTCTTGGGAAGACCCCCAGATGCATCCCTAGAGATGGAGAGATGTCACTGGACCCAAAGGTCACGACACTGACCCCCCCAAGAGATGTAGTGTGCTGTCTGGTCAGTTTCAGTCAGAAGGACGATATTTTGTGCCAAGCTCGCAATCAAGGACAGATGCAACATGATGGTGCTCACATACAGATCTATCAAGATTTATCCACCATCACACTTCAACACAGGCAAGAGCTCTGCCTCCTTCTTAATGTCCTGAGGGAAAAGGCATATGATATATCGCTGTAAGTTCCCCTTCTGCTTGACAGCGACTATTGGGAATCAAACAGCCTCACTATACACACCTACCAGATTCCTGTGACACTCTGGGCATACCAAGAGTAGCCGTGCCGGAGTGGTATAGTGCATTCACGTGACCAGAGCCCTGGATCCCTGTTCAACAAGAGCTGACCCCACGCTCACAACGCAACAGGCAGAAACGCTGCAGATCCGCATCAAATTCTTCACAGCGAGGTCTGGATGACATCACAGGTCGCAATCCTGGGGCTGTACCTTCATCTCTCCATAGGAGAATGGCTAACTGAGCCCAGTCTTTCGGGTCCCGAAAGATACCCTCTTATGGAGGCTTTCCAAAGATCCCCCAAAGATCTCAATTACACCTTTTTTCCCTCTCCACATAACCGATATTCGAGATTGGATTATCGTTTTGTAACCCAACCAGACTTGACATACCTCCATAATGCTACCATCGAGCGTATGGTATTGTCAGACCATCACCCTATCACAATGACTCTGGTATTCCCAGAAACAGTCACTACCACCAAGATGTTTTTACATTTTTTTTTTTAATACAAACGTTTTTATTGAAAAAACAATAGAAAAATACAGACATTTGACAGTCGGTACAATACAAAATCTCCATCAAAATATAAGTATGCCTCTGTCAAAACAGTAATAACAAGAAAAATAATAAAAAAATAAAAAATAAACTGTGAAGCATCCGAAAAAAGATAGTTGCAAACACTATAATGTTTATAGAAAACATAGTCTTATATAAACCAGAGCATAGGAGTAAGGGTATGCCGCAGCGGACAATGGTCTAGAATAGTTTAATAACCTGATTAGAGGTTAGGCTTATGGCGACAGGGTTTGTCTATGAGAAGTCCAAGGAGTCCATCTCTGGTCAAATAAATGCATCCTGTCATTCAGTGTATAGAGAATCCTTTCCATCAACATAATGGTATCTATCCTATGAATGATGGAGGAGAAAGGGACTGTGGGGGACTTCCAGTGTAGGGCAATGGCCCACAGTGTGGCCAGGCAGACAGTGTGAATAAGGCATTCTTCAGAACGAAGCACGCCCGGGATAGGTGCTCCAAGTAGGCCCATAGAGGGTGTAAGTTGTATAGGGGACCCTGCAATTGTTGATGCTATAGACATCACTGAGGTCCAGATGGTGGAGAGCCTGGGGCAGTCCCAAAATATATGTATGAATGTACCTGGGAGGTGACATCCTCTGAAACATAGTTCAGAGGTCCCGGGGAAGATGGAATGGAGTCTGGAGGGGGTATAATACCATCTGGTTAAAACTTTGTATGCTGTTTCTCTGACGGCCAGGGATTTAGAAGCTTTGCGTAAATTAGTCAGCATTGTGTCCCAATCATCCGAGTCAAAAATTTCGTTGCAATCAGTCTCCCATTTGTGTTTATATGGGACATCTCCAGGAAATATAGCAGTTAGAGCTGATCTGTAAAGGATAGAAATAAGGCCCTTTCCTCTGGGGGAGTCACGGCATAGTTGCTCAAATGTAGTAGAGGGGGATGATGGAGAGAGAGCAAAGTGGGAGGTGTAAAAGTGTCTAATCTGCATGTAGTGAAAGTGTTCTCTTAGTGGAATTTGCTTATGTGTACGGAGAAGATCAAATGAGGCAAAAGAGTTACCCATTTGCAAGTCAGCTAAGGTGTCTAAAGAGTTGGAGGTCCACCAAGAGAAGCTTTCAGGGTGATTGAAGGCCAAATTAAATAGGGGTTCACCAATAAATGAGGAGCCACGTGGTGCCTGGGATACTAGGTTTAGTTTATGTTTGTATCGGTACCACAGGGTAAGTGAGTGGGCTACAAGGGAGTTAAGGGAGATAATTTTATGAACCAATTTGGAGGGAGACCAAAGTATGGTAGAAAGCCTATATGGCACGATGGATTGCGATTCAAAGTCTACCCAGGGGACTCTGGAGTTAGGAATATTCCATTGTGCAATCTGGGAAAAGCGAGCCGCTAAGAAATAGAGCCAGAGGTTTGGTAGGCCTAGTCCACCTTTCGTTTGTGGGTTGAATAGGACTTGTTTGGAGAACCTAGGTCTCTTGTTCTGCCAGATAAATCTGTGAATGTCCTGTTGTAGTTTATCTATAAAGGATTTGGGGATAAGAATTGGTAGGGCTCTGAAGAGAAAAAGAATCTTGGGTAAAAGGGTCATTTTGATTGCCGTGACTCTCCCGAGGAACGAGATGTGGTATGTGCTCCATATTTTGAGCATGTTGCGGAGTTGGGACACACATGCCGGATAATTGGCGGCGAAAATAGAGGACCAATGTGGGGTAATGTGAATGCCTAGATAAGGAATCCTGTCAGTGGACCATTGCAGGGGGAAGGAGCTCCGGAGAGTCTCACACTGAGCAGGGGGAATGTTAATTGGAAGTGCAGTGGATTTGGACATATTTACTGAAAGTCCAGAGATGGAGGCGAATCGGGATAACAAGTCAAATAGGTTAGGTAGGGAGATCAGGGGCTGAGTTAGAAAAAGCATGACATCGTCAGCATACATGCATAGGTGGGATGTGGAAGAAGCCATAGGGTAACCCGATATGTCAGGGTGTTGTTTGATAGCGATAGCAAGGGGTTCTAGGGCTAGGGCGAATAATAGTGGAGATAGGGGACATCCCTGACGGGTACCCCTGCCCAGTGTGAAAGAGCCGGAGCTGCAGCCTGGGATTTTGATTCTCGTTTGAGGATGATGGTACAGGGCTTGTACACCCATCAAGAATTCATCTCTGAAGCCAAGTCGCTGAAGTACTGCGATTAAGTAGGGCCATAGTACGCTGTCGAATGCTTTGTTTATATCTAAGCTTAAGAGAAGGACTTGATGTTTGCGAATATTAGCATCCTGAAGGACATTAAGTGTCAGACGAATATTATCTGTGATGAGTCTATTGGGGATGAAACCAGATTGGGCAGGGGAGGTCAGGGTCTCGATAATGGCAGCTAGTCTGTCAGCTAGGGCACGACTAAAGATCTTAAGGTCATTATTAATGACCGAGATCGGTCTATAATTTTGGGGGAGAGAGTGATCTTTCAATGGTTTAGGTAAGAGGGACATATTGGCCAAGGTCATCTCAGAGGGGAATTGTTCCCCCTCGAGAATCTTATTAAACATATTAGTGAGGCGTGGAAGTAATATAGGGGCATAATGTTTATAGTAACTGGCCGTGAAACCGTCTGGGCCAGGAGCTACAGAGCGTTTCAGGGACTTGATAACGCCAAGCAGTTCTTCTTCCGTGAAGGGGGCATTCAGAGATTCAACTTGTGAGTTGGTTAGAGTAGGTAGGGGTAGGGAGGCTAGCCAGTCTTGGGAGGTTTGGGCTGGGTATGGAGGAGGGCGTGAAAGTAGTTTAGAATAAAAGTCTTCAAAAATGTTGAGGACCTCTTTGGGATGGGATACTATTCTGCCAGCAGAGTTGCGGAGTTTGTAAACGTGTGGGGGGCGTAGTGAGTGATTCAATTTGCGTGCAAACATGGCGGAGGCCGTGTTGCTATTGAGAAGAAAGTTGGCTTTGGACCATCTTAGAGATTTTTCAGTTTTAGTGGATAACAAGGTGTCCAAATCTAATCTTTTCTGTGCTACAAGACGTGCGTTGGCCTGTGTTGGGTTACCTATTTGGGCTTTGTGAAGAGCGTCTAGTTCAGAAGTCAGTGTATAAATGAGTCGCCATCTTTCTTTGTTTTGTCTCGAAGCAATACTAATGAGGCGGCCCCGGAGTACCGCCTTATGGGCCATCCATAGAGTGCTAGGGGATATGTCTGGGGTGGAATTGATCGTGAAATATTCCTGAATAGCAGTGGAGATTTCCTGTTGTGTTATAGGATCAGTCAGGAGGGAGTCATTTAATCTCCATGTGTAGGGAGTATCAGATAGTCCGATAAAGGTGGTGGTCAAGGCAACCATACTATGATCCGACCAAGGGCAAAGATGGATTTCAGAATGTGTGGAGTTGGCAAGAATGATGGGTGTGCAGAAGATATAGTCTAATCTGGCAAAAGAGTTATGGGGGTGAGAGTAGAAGGTGAAGTCTTTTGCACCGGTGTTATGTGCTCTCCAGGCATCGGATAGCTGGAACGATTGTAGCGTCCTAGACAGCGATTTAGGGAATGCAGAATTCAGTTGTGAGGAGTTATTTCTGTCTAGTTGGGGATGTGCCACAAGGTTGAAATCTCCCCCAACGAACATATGCGTTGAGGAGTATTTCTCAAGTGTTCTGAAGAAAGATGAAAAAAAAGTGGCCTGCGCAGTATTAGGTGCATATACGTTAGCAATCGTAAGTTCACGACCAGCTATCAAACCTTTAATAATGAGAAACCTACTATCAGGATCTTTAAAGACTTGTTTAACCTCTAAGGGGAAAGAATTGTGAAGGAAGATTGCCACCCCTCTACATTTAGAGTCAAATACAGTGTAAAAGGCTTGCTTATATGAATTATGAAAAAAGGTTGGGTGCTTGTCAGCAGCAAAGTGGGTCTCCTGTAATAACAGGATCTTGGCCCCTAATTTTTTGTAAGAAGTGAATGCTTTTTTCCGTTTGTGAGGAGAATTAAAACCCTGCACATTATGTGTGATACAAGTAATCACCATTTATGTGGTGTGAGCAAAATAGGCTCACCTGGAGGGACCGAGGGCCCTGGAAGTGTAGTGATAAAATTCTCCGTCACGAGGGGAACAGCAGTCTGGAGGATTCCTAGGCAATAGGCAACATCAGAAGTACTATAGTAAGATCTATATTTGGAGTGCTTCAGTAACCTAAACAAAAAAAAAAAAAAACAAAACAAAAAGAATGGCAAATGAAAATGCAACAAAACATGGTGCCAGCGTAGCAAGTGCTAGCTGGAATAACAGCGGGTCAGGGTGCAAATAGCATAATCCTGAAACAGTGAAAAGGTCAGAATAAGGGGCAAAAGCTCCCTTAGTTCCCCAGATCATATCCAGAGTTCGGGTGGAAATCGGGATATGAGGGGGGTGGGGCAGCACGGCATCGACATCAACCGAACTAGCCTGCTGCAAATAAAATATTATAAACAGAAAAAAAAAAATAAAAAAAAAATTGTGGTAAAGCATGTGCATGCGAAGGCTCATTGGATAGGAATATATGAGATCATCTAACGTTCTGAGAACCAGTAACCTATGATATATCATATAGGGAAGTCCCGAAGCCAACATCCTGTTAAGAAAAAAAATAAATAAAAAAAAAAAAAAAATAAAAAATAGAAGCAGGAAGGAGGTTGGCCAAAGCGTAGGTCATGCTTCAAAAATGTAGGTTAAGGTGTTGGGGTATGCAGGACCCTAGATCGGTGGCGTGTTCTGGAACCTATGGGTCAAGCCTGCCAGAAAAACATTTTGAGTGTTAAGATAGGATGAAGCGATGTAAAATGGTTTTGTTGATTCGGTAGTTCCAAAAGGGGCCAGTAGATGGTGCTCAGAAACCATGGAAGTCAAACAGAGCACAGAAGATCAAAAAGAGCAGAAAAATCAACTATTCGAATATAGCAGAAAAGGGGCCCATGATCAGTTCTGAAAGGCATTGTGGCCAACTTCATGTCTGGAACGTCTGTGATCATGTCTTGGTGGTGGAGTATTCCATATGGGCGTTGGTCTGGGTGTAGCAGGTTGGCGAGGGAGGGCTTCAGCGTCCAGGAGGCCTAGTTTCACCAGAATTTCCTTGCCCTCTAGTAGTGTGGTGGCAGTATAGGTGGTGCCATTATGGGGAATAGAGAGCTTAAAGGGGAAGCCCCATCTATAGCGAATATGCGCTTTAGCTAGTTCTGTGGTGACCTCCTTCATCTTGCAGCGTCTGTCAAGCGTGGCAGGGGAAATGTCCGGGTAAATTTGGACTGGAGAGCCATCCAGAGAGATGTTGTGAGAGTTGCGTGCAGCTCTGAGGATCTCCTCCTTGATTAAAAAGTCCTTTAAACATAGGACAATGTCCCTGGGAGGTTTGTCTGGAGGGGGTTTGGGGCGAAGCGCCCTATGGATACGGTCGCATGTAAATGCTTCCACCGCATGGTCAGGGAGTAGAGATTGAAACAGCTTATGTATGGCAGGGATAAGGTCAGTGGTCGTTTCAGGGACTCCACGCACCCTAAGATTATGCCTGCGATTACGATTGTCGAGGTCCTCGACTTGGGATTGCAGCTGGGTGACAGTCGCAGTGAGGGATTCAAATTCCCTGGAGAGGTCATTGTGGGCAATACTGAGTTCGTCATGCTTAGTTTCTAAGCGGTCAGTGCGGGCGCCCAGTGCAGAGATTTCCTGTGTCAGGGTATTAGTGCTTTTGTGCAGTTCTGTTTGGAATTTGGTGGCAATCTTGCTGTATATGGATTCTAAGCTCCTGTCTAGATCCGCTTTCGTCAGGGGGGGAGAGTACTCACAGTCTTGTGTGGCGTCCTGTGCAGAGAAAGCGGCATCCTGTGAGTCTTGTGATGCTTGCAGTGAGGGAGAAGCAGGGCCGCCGGCGCCATCTTGGGACATGCTGTAGCGTTCCTGGTTCCTCAGTAGATAGGAAGTTAGGGACCTTTGAGCGGTCTTTCTGCCCTTCTTGAGCTTCGGCGGCATGCACAGCTCGGTCCGGGGGGTGATAGGAACTGATGTGGCGAAGATTGAGTGGTTATGCCCCCGGGTATCAGGCTAATTGGTCGGAGTAGTGCGGAGCTACTCGATCATGCGGCCGGTCCCGTGGAAGTCGCGCATGCGCCCCCCCCATTAAAAACCACCAAACTAGGCAAGAGCCCAGGTCCCGACGGTTTTACGGCCCTTTATTGTAAAACCTTTGCAGACATCCTAGCACCGGGTTTTCTCAAAGCTTTTAATTTGCTTTCCACCAGTTTCTGCATATCAGAGAGGCTATTGGAAGCTTATTTTGCAGTAATCCCCAAAGAAGGGAAAGATCCCACTAATGTAGCTAGCTATTGTCCGATCTCCCTTTTAAATGTAGATGTGAAGCTTTTTTCCAAAGTCTTGGCTTCCCGTTTATCCTACCTTGTGCCTGCCTGGGTTGGTCTAGACCAAGTGGGGTTTGTCCCTAGTAGAGAGGCCAGGGACAATATGATCAAAGCGATAAACTTACATCACTGGCTTACATCCTCTCACCAGAAGGGCTTCTTCCTGGCAATGGACACGGAGAAGGCGTTCGACAGAGTGGCATGGGATCATATGGAAGCGGTATTGAGCTCAATAGGGCTTAGGCCACGTATGTGGACCTTTATTATGTCCCTGTATGCCAACCCTAAAGCAAAGGTCAAAGTCAACGGCCACCTGTCGGACCCCTTCTCCATCCACAATGGAACTAGGCAGGGATGTCCCCTGTCTCCCTTACTATATATTCTCTCGCTTGAACCCCTCCTCTACTGTATCCGGGCCAACCCAGACATTAAGGGCATAGTGGTGCATGAACGGGAATTCAAGATTGCGACTTTTGCAGATGATGTTCTCTTCTTTCTCAAATATCCGCTAACGTCTTTACCCAATCTCTTGCAAATCCTTGACCAATTCCAAAAACGTTCAAATATCTCCTTATCCTTAGATTTGGTCAACCAATGTCAACTCAACTACCCTTTTCAATGGAAGTTGGATGCCTTTCAGTACCTAGGTATCCAATTGCTCGCTGATCTATCACAACTGTATAGAAAAAACTTTCTAACGGAATTACAGAAGATAAGGCAGGATATCCAGAAATGGTACAAATCAAATATCTCCTTGTTTGGGCGATCATCCATCTTTAAAATTATAATTCTTCCACGCCTACTATATAAAATCCAAACCATACCAATACATTTGCCAATCTCCTTTTTTGGTACGTACAAGTCCATATGTCGTTCCTTTCTGTGGCGCACTAAACCTGCAAGAATAAGTTGGGCTAAGTTAGTACTGCCGAAAGCTGGTGGAGGTATAGGCCTTCCTGATATACAGCACTACTACTGGGCGGTACAACTAGCGCGTATAGTTGACTGGGAAGTAAATAGCCGATGCAAAGATTGGGTGTGCCTGGAGAATCTGGTCTCGTATTCTGAACTATGATACCTACCTTGGATTTCCAGGGAGCATATGTCTTCCTCAGCTTTGACACATCCACTTATGGGACCCACTCTCCATGCCTTTAGTAGGGCTTGTTCCAAGCACGCGGTCTCTGCAAAATTCTGCCCCATTAACCCAGTCCAAAATAACCTGAATTTTCCCCCGGGTTTAGCAAGAGCCTTTGTGAAGACAGAATGTCCATACACGGAAATGCTAGCCAAACATTTTTTTCGTAGAGGTCGCTTCTTAGATCAAACTGAACTGGCGAATCTCTGCAATATAGGTTCGTTTCCATTTTGGCCCTATATCCAGCTCAAATACTTTTTAGATGATCCAGCACGTAGAGAAGGCTTTACCATTGGAGTCTCCATGATTAAGCTCATCCCCTCAGAAGCATGTTATCTCTGCACTTTATGCCTCATTATTTGAGAAAACACCAACAATCTTATGCTCGAAACATGCTTATTGGGAGTCGGTCCTGGGAATAGAGATAGAAGAGGGAGGTTGGGACTGGATTAATCTCTGTCTTCACAAAGGTTCCTTAAACGTTTCAGTACAGGGAAATGGCTATAAATTGAGAACACCCTGGTACAGAACCCCAGACCTAATACATAAATTCTCACCTACTGTGCCGGAGCAATGCTGGCGATGTGGCAGGGAGACAGGCTCATTCTTCCACGTTTGGTGGAGGGAGCTGCTCGTCACTTCAACCTTTGTGGCGTAAAGTACATAATGCGATAACAAAGGTGTCCGAATTAACCGGATCATGGAGATGGAGGAGCTGATCTATATCTTGCTAGATAAAATCTCTAAATGTACTGCTACATGGGAAGCATGGACATCCTTTAGAACTTCCCAGTTATACCAGGAACTCACAAAAGATGCAACCTGAAGTTAAGCAGTGACCTCATAAAATCAAAACCTAAGGGGTAATCCAGTGTCATGCTAGTGGCGAGACTCACATTACTGGTCCAATAAATAGGTGATGGAGAGGGCAGTTGGTGAAAACCTCACCCCCTCTTCCTTGCTGTCATACGCCCATTGCCTGATGGGCCTTTTCCCTGTGCTATTTAGTCCCACCCCCCTCTCTCCACTCTACCCCCCCCTTTTTTTCTGTACCCTGAGAAGGTGAAACAGGAGCCTTCCTAGCTTCTTAATAGTTATTGCTCTATTAGCTAATACGTTATGGTGAATCACCTTTTGATTTAATGTTCTTGACTGAGAGGATCTGAGAAGGATCCCTATACAGATTGCATGTGCTTGTTGGTTCTTTTGTTTACGTAATTGTTCCCTGTTTCCTCCGAGTGTGGCTCACACGGTTATTGTATTGTATGTAAGTATGTGTATGTGGTTTGAACACTGTTTTCATATGCGGGCGCTGCTCCTGTAGGGCGTTAGCTCGTCGGGATGGGGCACTTTAAAAAAAAAATATATTATTTATTTTACCTTTTATTTTTTATTTTTACATTGTTTTTAAAAAAACAAATTGTGTCACTTTTATTCCTATTGCAAGGAATGTAAGACAGGACCCCAGGCCTCTTAAATATGAGATTGTGGGTCAAAAAGATCCCCGATCTCATATTTACACTAAAATACAATAAAAAAAAAAAAGTAATTAAAAAAAATGAAAATAAAAATGCCCCTTTAAGAGTTATGGGCGGAACTGACGTTTTGACGTTGCTTCCGCCCTGCAATGATATGGAGACCAATGGGGGCCATCTTCACTGGAAGGATCCGATTGCCTCCAACACTGCCGACGTCTCCAGTAAGCGGCGGAGGGCACCGGATCACATCAGGAGGGTGCCGCCGCCGATAAAAGTGATCTTGCGGCGATCCGCCACAGAGACCACTTTTATCTTAAACCAGACCACTCACTGAAAAGGAGGATACCAGGGTTATGGCAGCTAGCTGCTGCCATATCAACGATATCCTCGTTCAAAGTACCGATGTATAGCGATGTGGGCGGTCTGGAAGTGGTTAAAAGAATAAAAAAAGCACATAACCTTTTGTATGAAATACAGTGTATGCATGTGCTATGCTTACCTATTTTCTTATACTCTACTGTATTGAATAGCTAGCAATATACACTTAAAAATAATTCATGGCTGCTGAGTCAGTATATTTTAGTACTATGTAATGTTCTGTAATTAAGTGTCCAGTGTTTTAATTATAAATTACTCCTTTCCACCTGGCTCCAAACCCACTCCTCCACAATGAACAATAAATGCAGCTTTCTCCTCAGGGGACATAAAAACAGTTTATTCAACTCCCAGCTCCTGTCTCTTCTTCCAGCACACCTCTGCATCTCATTGCCTTTCTCCTCTTAGGACAGTGTCAGGTAAGCCAGCTATAGCGTGGTAATGTCATACAAAAATTATTCTTTTGTGTTACGTCCAGAATAGACTTCCTCAGAGAATGGAGGATGTTTGTGTTCTTATTCTTACAAAATTTTCAACTCAGATACACTGCACATCCTTAAAAACAGCGATGTTCACTATGAAACCCTGAGTTGAAGTGGAAAGGAATGCCATCTAGAGGTACACAGGTGATCACATGAACATTCCAACACCAGTGTGGGGGAGAAGAGAACACCCAAAGGTGACCACAAAAGTCTGTGGGGAGGACACTACATATAAGAAAACATAAAAAAGTATAAGAAACCATATACAAATCTATTCAAGAGAGATGTTTTACTTGCTAGTCTGTGGTGTATGCTATACTAACAATAATACTGAGAGGAAAAGGCACACATATATTATTTTGCTTCCCTATTGAATGTTAGTTGTAAATGAATTCAGTAGGTCCACCCAAAATGATTTAACCTATAGTAGGAATCTAGGAGCAATATATTAAAAGTTCAGTGACCATATGTGGGCATGACTTATTAGGTCAACACAGCCATTACCCCATGTATCTCTATATAAAAAGGACTTACATGCTACTAGCTTACTGATGTAATAGGAGGAATTAGCAGTGAAACCATGAGTAACCTCTCAGAAGAATGGAAGTCCCCTTAGGATCTACCTGTAATAATATGCCCAGACCTTTGTGACTCCATTTTAGATTTAAGCACAAACTGCTTGTACAGCACTATACAGGGGGTCCCCGGGTTACAAACAAGATAGGGACTGTAGGGTTGTTCTTAGGTTGAATCTGTTTGTAAGTCGGAACAGGTACATTTTTTAAGTGTAGCTCCAGCCAAAAAATCTATTTTTAAGTTTTTTAGACAACATAGAGAAGGGTTATCATCCCTGTAACATTTGTTTTGCTGTCTGTGCCCCTGTTCAGAAGATTTCACCTCGCCTTCTGTCCCAATAACAATTGGATTTTGAAAGTTTTGGGTTGTTAGGGAAGCATGGACTGGTGATAAAGCATCAGTGGATACACCTTTTACCCATAATAACTCTTACAGGAGTGAATTTTCCTTTCTAGGGGTAGATTTCCTCTCACTTCCTGTTGTCTCCCTCCTTTTGTAAGTAGGAGTCGTTTGTAAGTCGGATGTTTGTAAGTCGGGGACCCCCTGTACTATTTATATATCATTGTGATTTGGTTTGTCCTTTCCTGTTCCCTGTTCTGTAGGCCATGGGACAGGATGCATGACTTATGACTCATAACAAGGAGGTCTGTTGACCCGTGTTAACTCATGATAATGTATCTTAAAAGGTCTCTGACTTGTATAACCATATAACTATATATATATTTCTATACAAATACATCGTTTACTAACCACTCCCCTCCCCTCTTTTGATTGGTAAGCTGAACCATGTATAAGCTGGCCCTGTTGCTGTACATATAGATGGGTGGTCATCAAGAATACCTACTATTACCTCTCTTTTGTCACAAACATGACAATCACAAACCCAATCACAAACCCCGACATTCACCTGGACTACTTTCCCACAAATTTACCACCATTCTAAGCATGTAAAAATAGAAAACAATAAACACATAATCTCAGCTGCATCGCAATTGTCCATGAAATATAAAAGGGGAAGGGGCGTGACAGTTCATAAAAGCAAGTGGGAGGGGCATGGCAGCCTTTAGGCCAATAAAAATAGTCCCAAAGAAACTCAA
>CM053032.1:143485420-143610908 GCA_028564925.1 Lithobates sylvaticus | reverse complement strand
GGGACTCCTCCGGGGGGGGGGATTGATCTGAGGTGATCGGCATAGAGAACAGCTTAGCCGCTGCCTCTCTGTGGATATCCTTCGCCGAGCGCTGAGCGGTGGCGCCATGATGGCCCATGAGGTCTGTGCCGCGCGATGGCGCGTGTCGTCTGGTGGTCGACATCTGGTCTCCCCGGAGGTGAGTATCGGTGCCTGTAGGTGCCAGGGGTTAGCAGGGCTCAGGTAAGGTGGTTTTTTAGGCGGATGGAAGCGGATTCCCAGGATTAGTTCAGGATGTTCGGCGGAGCTCCTCACAAGTGCGTCCGGCTACATCCGCTGCCTGGCCACGCCCCCTCCTTTTTGTTTTTGTTTTTGTTCTTCCCCTGCCTTTTCCCCGTTTGGCTGCGTATGCAATTGGAGAGTGGCCAAATCTATCCATCCAGACTTTGGCTGGCTCAAACAACACACAGAGGACAGCGATCCCAGTGACAGCTTCTAATACACCATATCGGGGTAAGGCTCCCCCAAACGAGGGAAGGAATCTAAAGAGTAAAGGAGGACCGTATTCGCTCAGACTACATGCTGAATGAAAGAGTATATGAGGTGAGAGGCTAGATAGCCCGTTGTTGGATTGCACACACCATGTTTACTGACAGTTGTCTTTTCCATACTGGTGATATCTAATAAGAGAACATCCAGCATAGAACCTTCTCTACATCCACTTTTATATGGGACATCACCCACTGTGACCCACCAATTGAACTGTTCACCCACTTGATCATTTGATCAGAGACTTTGTCCATAGCTATTATTAGAGACCATTCACGTCTTTTTATTCACTTGCTTTATTATTTTTTGTGCACCTTTGGATCTATTTATTATATTGGATGCACTTTATATTTATATGGATGCACTACCAATAGTGGTGGCACATTTTTAAGTTTATGCTTTTAGGATTGTGTTTATATTTATGTGCTAGATCACTTTATTTTATTCATTAGTTCCTGTGAGGCTATGTAGCTGCCCGGGGATAAGGGCTGTAAATGTAACTCACTCCTCCGGTCGGTTTCAAGATCGGCTGATGATTGGGACAAAAAGGGGTCCCTTGACTGTGTGGGGGGGTCCCGTTTTGTTCAATTGGTGTGGTATCTGGTCATTTTTGGAGGCCGTGCTGCCTCGTGTGTCGGGCCGTCCCGGCGCCATCTTGGAATGCGGCCTAGTATCTGCGGAGGGTCCCGGACCTCCGTTCGCTTTTGGCTGCTTCCTCTGTCCCTTTTTAGGTTGACCTTGTGCCCTTCTGTTCATTCCCCTCCAGGGAGACAGATCGCTGTGTGCAGTCGTCTGTGGCTCTGCAGTCTAAGCTGGATATTAGCTGTTAGGGCCGGAGCGTGCGGAGCTCGGCTAGAACGCATCCACTGTGTGCAAATGGTTTTAATTGTGTTTGGGCTATATTAACAATAATTGGGGATTTTATAATGTTTGATTTTATCTTTTTTTTGGTTAAATACAAGTTTAGGAATATATATATGCTATGGAAAGAATAAAATGAATAAGTTGTGTATTCCAGGCTCTACGCCAGAGGAATTATGGTTAGTGAAGAAAGAGAGAAGTAACTGTGTTGTGTAATCCTATGCACTAGGGAAAATATATACTTCGGGTGAGATAAGGATTTAAAAATATGGAAAAAGGTGTTCATATTGTGTTTTCTTGTTTTGGGAGTAGAGGTTATTAGGCCCATGTTCCTGATAATATACATTTCTCTAAAAGTTTGGGGTTAAATTAAAATTGATAATGGGATTTTGGTAAACAAAAGGGTGAAACTATGAATGTTTGAAGAGTTACTGAAATTAAGTGACCACGACCAAAATAAATTGCTGCGTGTATTGATTTCATGGGATACTAAAGTATTGAGGGTAAAGTTTGTTTGAATAAAAGTCAGAGTGACTATTCTGAATATATTTACCTTTTGAATTTCCCGTGTTGTCAATCGTGAAGTGTGAAATTATGTAATGTTGTTTATCCATCAATGTTTTGTTTGTTGCTGATGATCAGATATATTTGCAAAGTTGGGAGGCTGACTTCTGAGTCAGAATATGTGTTTGGGTAAAATGTTCTGTTCGGAGACCCTCAGGTCCACTTGGGTCCGGGGGATAGAAGGAACTAAAGGTGTTTACGTTTTGTTGAAATCCTGCTGTAATACAGGACTTGAAGGGGAAAGAAAAATGTTTAGTTAAATATATTGAATCTATATAATGAAAATTCTTGCTGAGAAACATTTTTATTTCTGCATGCTTTACTCATGTTTGAGTCAATGAGGAATATTATTTTTAATACCTCAAATGGTTAAGGCCTGAATTGAACAGGTAGATTCTCTGATTATTCATGTTGGGTGAGGAGTATCTGCCCCAGCCAGCCAGCATTCTCCCCTAGCCCCATACACATGAAGAAATGCCCTGCCCTATACCCTATCCAAATGAAGAGGTGACTACAGCTTTTACATATATAAATATTTGTTGTTCATCTTTGTTGTTCAAATACCATAGGAGGTGCTGAGATGAGTAAAGGCGGACTCCTGCTGGAAAATGTTCCTGGGAATGACACCTTGAGGGTTAGCCAATGACGCATGCCCAAGGTCTACGGAATGCCAGTGAACATCACAAGGGAGAGATCCAGAAATGGCAGCACAAAGACCCAAGTCTAGCCCAATGCATCAGTTCCAGTCTGTCTGTGGATATTGAGTTCTTTGAGTTTCTTTGGGACTATTTTTATTGGCCTAAAGGCTGCCATGCCCCTCCCACTTGCTTTTATGAACTGTCACGCCCCTTCCCCTTTTATATTTCATGGACAATTGCGATGCAGCTGAGATTATGTGTTTATTGTTTTCTATTTTTACATGCTTAGAATGGTGGTAAATTTGTGGGAAAGTAGTCCAGGTGAATGTCGGGGTTTGTGATTGGGTTTGTGATTGTCATGTTTGTGACAAAAGAGAGGTAATAGTAGGTATTCTTGATGACCACCCATCTATATGTACACCAACAGGGCCAGCTTATACATGGTTCAGCTTACCAATCAAAAGAGGGGAGGGGAGTGGTTAGTAAACGATGTATTTGTATAGAAATATATATATAGTTATATGGTTATACAAGTCAGAGACCTTTTAAGATACATTATCATGAGTTAACACGGGTCAACAGACCTCCTTGTTATGAGTCATAAGTCATGCATCCTGTCCCATGGCCTACAGAACAGGGAACAGGAAAGGACAAACCAAATCACAATGATATATAAATAGTACAGTATAGTGCTGTACAAGCAGTTTGTGCTTAAATCTAAAATGGAGTCACAAAGGTCTGGGCATATTATTACAGGTAGATCCTAAGGGGACTTCCATTCTTCTGAGAGGTTACTCATGGTTTCACTGCTAATTCCTCCTATTACATCAGTAAGCTAGTAGCATGTAAGTCCTTTTTATATAGAGATACATGGGGTAATGGCTGAGTTGACCTAATAAGTCATGCCCACATATGGTCACTGAACTTTTAATATATTGCTCCTAGATTCCTACTATAGGTTAAATCATTTTGGGTGGACCTACTGAATTAATTTACAACTAACATTCAATAGGGAAGCAAAATAATATATGTGTGCCTTTTCCTCTCAGTATTATTGTTAGTATAGCATACACCACAGACTAGCAAGTAAAACATCTCTCTTGAATAGATTTGTATATGGTTTCTTATACTTTTTTATGTTTTCTTATATGTAGTGTCCTCCCCACAGACTTTTGTGGTCACCTTTGGGTGTTCTCTTCTCCCCCACACTGGTGTTGGAATGTTCATGTGATCACCTGTGTACCTCTAGATGGCATTCCTTTCCACTTCAACTCAGGGTTTCATAGTGAACATCGCTGTTTTTAAGGATGTGCAGTGTATCTGAGTTGAAAATTTTGTAAGAATAAGAACACAAACATCCTCCATTCTCTGAGGAAGTCTATTCTGGACGTAACACAAAAGAATCATTTTTGTATGACATTACCACGCTATAGCTGGCTTACCTGACACTGTCCTAAGAGGAGAAAGGCAATGAGATGCAGAGGTGTGCTGGAAGAAGAGACAGGAGCTGGGAGTTGAATAAACAGTTTTTATGTCCCCTGAGGAGAAAGCTGCATTTATTGTTCATTGTGGAGGAGTGGGTTTGGAGCCAGGTGGAAAGGAGTAATTTATAATTAAAACACTGGACACTTAATTACAGAACATTACATAGTACTAAAATATACTGACTCAGCAGCCATGAATTATTTTTAAGTGTATATTGCTAGCTATTCAATACAGTAGAGTATAAGAAAATAGGTAAGCATAGCACATGCATACACTGTATTTCATACAAAAGGTTATGTGCTTTTTTTTATTCTTTTAACCACTTCCAGACCGCCCACATCGCTATACATCGGTACTTTGAACGAGGATATCGTTGATATGGCAGCAGCTAGCTGCCATAACCCTGGTATCCTCCTTTTCAGTGAGTGGTCTGGTTTAAGATAAAAGTGGTCTCTGTGGCGGATCGCCGCAAGATCACTTTTATCGGCGGCGGCACCCTCCTGATGTGATCCGGTGCCCTCCGCCGCTTACTGGAGACGTCGGCAGTGTTGGAGGCAATCGGATCCTTCCAGTGAAGATGGCCCCCATTGGTCTCCATATCATTGCAGGGCGGAAGCAACGTCAAAACGTCAGTTCCGCCCATAACTCTTAAAGGGGCATTTTTATTTTCATTTTTTTTAATTACTTTTTTTTTTTTTATTGTATTTTAGTGTAAATATGAGATCGGGGATCTTTTTGACCCACAATCTCATATTTAAGAGGCCTGGAGTCCTGTCTTACATTCCTTGCAATAGGAATAAAAGTGACACAATTTGTTTTTTTAAAAAACAATGTAAAAATAAAAAATAAAAGGTAAAATAAATAATATTTTTTTTTTTTTAAAGTGCCCCATCCCGACGAGCTAACGTGCAGAAGCGAACGCATACAGGAGCAGCGCCCGCATATGAAAACGGTGTTCAAACCACATACACATACTTACATACAATACAATAACCGTGTGAGCCACACTCGGAGGAAACAGGGAACAATTATGTAAACAAAAGAACCAACAAGCACATGCAATCTGTATAGGGATCCTTCTCAGATCCTCTCAGTCAAGAACATTAAATCAAAAGGTGATTCACCATAACGTATTAGCTAATAGAGCAATAACTATTAAGAAGCTAGGAAGGCTCCTGTTTCACCTTCTCAGGGTACAGAAAAAAAGGGGGGGTAGAGTGGAGAGAGGGGGGTGGGACTAAATAGCACAGGGAAAAGGCCCATCAGGCAATGGGCGTATGACAGCAAGGAAGAGGGGGTGAGGTTTTCACCAACTGCCCTCTCCATCACCTATTTATTGGACCAGTAATGTGAGTCTCGCCACTAGCATGACACTGGATTACCCCTTAGGTTTTGATTTTATGAGGTCACTGCTTAACTTCAGGTTGCATCTTTTGTGAGTTCCTGGTATAACTGGGAAGTTCTAAAGGATGTCCATGCTTCCCATGTAGCAGTACATTTAGAGATTTTATCTAGCAAGATATAGATCAGCTCCTCCATCTCCATGATCCGGTTAATTCGGACACCTTTGTTATCGCATTATGTACTTTACGCCACAAAGGTTGAAGTGACGAGCAGCTCCCTCCACCAAACGTGGAAGAATGAGCCTGTCTCCCTGCCACATCGCCAGCATTGCTCCGGCACAGTAGGTGAGAATTTATGTATTAGGTCTGGGGTTCTGTACCAGGGTGTTCTCAATTTATAGCCATTTCCCTGTACTGAAACGTTTAAGGAACCTTTGTGAAGACAGAGATTAATCCAGTCCCAACCTCCCTCTTCTATCTCTATTCCCAGGACCGACTCCCAATAAGCATGTTTCGAGCATAAGATTGTTGGTGTTTTCTCAAATAATGAGGCATAAAGTGCAGAGATAACATGCTTCTGAGGGGATGAGCTTAATCATGGAGACTCCAATACTGTAGGGTTCATGGTAAAGCCTTCTCTACGTGCTGGATCATCTAAAAAGTATTTGAGCTGGATATAGGGCCAAAATGGAAACGAGCCTATATTGCAGAGATTCACCAGTTCAGTTTGATCTAAGAAGCGACCTCTACGAAAAAAATGTTTGGCTAGCATTTCCGTGTATGGACATTCTGTCTTCACAAAGGCTCTTGCTAAACCCGGGGGAAAATTCAGGTTATTTTGGACTAGGTTAATGGGGCAGAATTTTGCAGAGACCGCGTGCTTGGAACAAGCCCTACTAAAGGCATGGAGAGTGGGTCCCATAAGTGGATGTGTCAAAGCTGAGGAAGACATATGCTCCCTGGAAATCCAAGGTAGGTATCATAGTTCAGAATCCGAGACCAGATTCTCCAAGCACACTCAATCTTTGCATCGGCTATTTACTTCCCAGTCAACTATTCGCGCTAGTTGTACCGCCCAGTAGTAGTGCTGTATATCAGGAAGGCCTATACCTCCACCAGCTTTCGGCAGTACTAACTTAGCCCAACTTATTCTTGCAGGTTTAGTGCACCACAGAAAGGAACGACATATGGACTTGTACGTACCAAAAAAGGAGATTGGCAAATGTATTGGTATGGTTTGGATTTTATATAGTAGGCGTGGAAGAATTATAATTTTAAAGATGGATGATCGCCCAAACAAGGAGATATTTGATTTGTACCATTTCTGGATATCCTGCCTTATCTTCTGTAATTCCGTTAGAAAGTTTTTTCTATACAGTTGTGATAGATCAGTGGGCAATTGGATACCTAGGTACTGAAAGGCATCCAACTTCCATTGAAAAGGGTAGTTGAGTTGACATTGGTTGACCAAATCTAAGGATAAGGAGATATTTGAATGTTTTTGGAATTGGTCAAGGATTTGCAAGAGATTGGGTAAAGACGTTAGCGGATATTTGAGAAAGAAGAGAACATCATCTGCAAAAGTCGCAATCTTGAATTCCCGTTCATGCACCACTATGCCCTTAATGTCTGGGTTGGCCCGGATACAGTAGAGGAGGGGATCAAGCGAGAGAATATATAGTAAGGGAGACAGGGGACATCCCTGCCTAGTTCCATTGTGGATGGAGAAGGGGTCCGACAGGTGGCCGTTGACTTTGACCTTTGCTTTAGGGTTGGCATACAGGGACATAATAAAGGTCCACATACGTGGCTTAATCCCTATTGAGCTCAATACCGCTTCCATATGATCCCATGCCACTCTGTCGAACGCCTTCTCCGTGTCCATTGCCAGGAAGAAGCCCTTCTGGTGAGAGGATGTAAGCCAGTGATGTAAGTTTATCGCTTTGATCATATTGTCCCTGGCCTCTCTACTAAGGACAAACCCCACTTGGTCTAGACCAACCCAGGCAGGCACAAGGTAGGATAAACGGGAAGCCAAGACTTTGGAAAAAAGCTTCACATCTACATTTAAAAGGGAGATCGGACAATAGCTAGCTACATTAGTGGGATCTTTCCCTTCTTTGGGGATTACTGCAAAATAAGCTTCCAATAGCCTCTCTGATATGCAGGAACTGGTGGAAAGCAAATTAAAAGCTTTGAGAAAACCCGGTGCTAGGATGTCTGCAAAGGTTTTACAATAAAGGGCCGTAAAACCGTCGGGACCTGGGCTCTTGCCTAGTTTGGTGGTTTTTAATGCCTCCACAAATTCCTCTGATGATAAGGGGGCCTCCAGTGCTTGGGATTCATCCTCTGACAGGGCAGCAGGACTAAAGCTATGTAAAAAGACTTGGATAAGTGTGGCACGCTCGGTGGATGGGGCAGAGTCCAGGTTTCTAGATTGGAGATTGTATCACTTACTGTAGAAGTGTTGGAACTGCCTGGCAATGTCTTCATTCTTAGAATGTGTCTACAATATGGTGGATTGTGGAAGCTATCTTATATTGATAAGTGGCTCTGGCAAATAGTCTACCCGGTTTGTTGCCCTGTTCAAAAAACTGTTTCTGGGACAGGATATTATGATGTCCTACTGGCTTGAATAATTCATCCAGTAAAAGTGAGCTTGTTTCCACCAATTCCTGGAATGTTTTAATTGCTAAAGTAAGTTTATGTTGGGCTTCTAACTTGCATATCTTGGAGGATAGCTCCAGTACCAAAGCTTGGTGTTCTTTTTTCTTTCTCGCTGAAATGGCTAGTAACTGATCTCTAATGACACACATGTGCGCCTCCCACTGTGTTATGGGAGAGACGTCAGGAGTATCATTGTGGAGAAAGAAGTCTCGGATCCCTTGTTTTAAGTTAGCTAAATCGCCAGGATCTGCCAGAGTGGACGCATCCCATCTCCACATCTTGGTGGTAGTGACTGTTTCTGGGAATACCAGAGTCATTGTGATAGGGTGATGGTCTGACAATACCATACGCTCGATGGTAGCATTATGGAGGTATGTCAAGTCTGGTTGGGTTACAAAACGATAATCCAATCTCGAATATCGGTTATGTGGAGAGGGAAAAAAGGTGTAATTGAGATCTTTGGGGTAGAGGGTCCTCCACTTGTCATGTAGTGAAAGAGGGAAATTGGATCTTGATTTGGCGTAGGGCAGAAAAAGGAAGGGAGGAAGTACCTGTGGAAGTGTCTACCAGGAGGTCCAAGGGGAAGTTTAAATCTCCCCCAATACTAGAAGACCCAATTGGAACAATGTGAGTTTCGTCATGACCTCTCTCATGAAAGCAACCTGTTTGGTATTAGGGCAATATATATTCGCTAAATTCAGCGGCCTGTTGTTCTATATACCTTTCAGAAAAAATGAATCTCCCCTCATGGTCTATTAGTTGGTCTTCGATGTTCAAGGAAAAGACTTTTGAAAGCAAGATGGAAACTCCCTTGGACTTCGAATAAGGCAAGTGGCATGATAAGCCACGGGGAACCAATCATTTAAAAAGCGTGGGACTGACCCGGACTTGAAATGCGTTTCCTGGAGAAAAAGGACCTGTGCTCTGAGTCTGTGTGCTTCTGCCAATATGCTACTACATTTTTCAAGGACATTTAGTCATTTAGCGTTTTGCGAGTATACTTTAAGAGAGAGAGGAGCTGAACGTTCTGAAGAGTTTGTCATAGTCAACTCTGTAGGGTTAGCACTAAGGGATTGCCTAGAGTTAGACTTCCAGTGGAGTTTGTGAATAGAGAGGGTTGCTGGGGGAGAAAGGAAAATGGGGAGAGGGAGGGAGAGAGAGAGAGAGACGGAAAAAAAAATTGAATTGGGGGGGTTGGGGTCGGGAGAATATGTGAGGGGCAAATATGGGTGAGAGGGAGAAAATGAGAGGCTGGGGCTAGAGCTTATCCTAGCTTAAAGCTGAGTGAGCACCAAAAAACACGAGGTTCTCCTATGGTACTGAGAACTCGGAAATCAACTACCGGAGATGGGAACAGGCCTGCTAGCCCACCTAATTGAGGGGGGTTAGGGGAGATGTGGGGAAGGGAAAGGGAGCCGTATACTTTTAAAGGGGAACCTGCCACTCTGAGGTGGGAACAAAGGTCTAACACAGAACTTTCCAACAAAGTCAGCAAACTAGGGCATTCAGCCACAAGAGTATGTATATTCTGAAAAGCTTCATCATTTTTGAATGAGTGGGGAGCTGAGAGTTTCTCTCTCCCCCGAAAAGAAGGGAAGAAGAGGCTCCGGTCATAAACCCCCCAAAACTCAGTATCATAGGTGAGGGAGGAAGCTTGAAATCTTGAAATCGGACCAAGCTGTCTGATTTGACAGAAGACCTGCCCCACCAAGAAAGTCTTCAGCAAGACAGGCTTATGCCAGGGCATCCTTAACTCGAAGTCTAAAGACCTATATCCCCGCAGAGGTGTGTCTCCAGCAACCCAGGACCATATTAACTAAAATACACACAGAACACTAGTAAATTAAATTTTGCATACATAACTAACTCACAATTTGCAAGGCATTGTTAGCTTGGCACACCTAAATAGGTGCTTTCAGTGGGGAGAAGCCAGTGTTTACACCTACAGCTACAGTCACTCAAGCCTCCCGCATTTAAAGGCAATTCACCATAGGGAGCACCTAGGCCTTGGCATATTAGTCAGAAACAGCTGAACTCAGTCTGTGCACAGGGTGTTCCCCCGAACAACCAAGATGCACTCCTGGACAGTAAAGGAGTCTTTTTCCTCCTTTTCTGGATCTGTTTACTACTGAGTTTCTGTAAACTATGCAGATACCCAGAGTCAAAGATTAAATCTCGGTCCTCCCTGCAAGACTTATAACCGTGATCATGAAAAGGTTCATTCATATTAACTCGGAAGGTTTTAAGCTTTCTGTTGCCCCATTTGGTGGCTGCTTCCAGGCCTATTCAGACAGAGGCTACCAGCATACGTAGTCACTTGGAAAGCACAAAGTGATGTGTCACACCCCTCTGTAGGCCTATTGAGGCACATACTAATGTGTGAGTTCTGAGACTTGCATACATTGGAATGTCCACAAGCTAAGTGGCACTTGCTAATAAAAGAGACTCACCTCCAGGCCGTTTTTGAAGCAACAAGCAGATGGAGCAATATCAGTAAAATATAGAACATCACAGTCATACTTGTGGAAAACGTTCATGGTGCACTTGTCTTCCGCCAACCAGGAAGGGAACAGTGGTTGTCAACAGGAAAGGGATCCTCATTAATGTAAAAAACAAAGTAGAACCTTTTTGTGAAGTACCAAAGCCTGCTAATGCGTAGGTTGGAAAGCCTCCATAAGAGGGTATCTTTCGGGACCCGAAAGACTGGGCTCAGTTAGCCATTCTCCTATGGAGAGATGAAGGTACAGCCCCAGGATTGCGACCTGTGATGTCATCCAGACCTCGCTGTGAAGAATTTGATGCGGATCTGCAGCGTTTCTGCCTGTTGCGTTGTGAGCGTGGGGTCAGCTCTTGTTGAACAGGGATCCAGGGCTCTGGTCACGTGAATGCACTATACCACTCCGGCACGGCTACTCTTGGTATGCCCAGAGTCAGAGCAGAGCTCTTGCCTGTGTTGAAGTGTGATGGTGGATGAATCTTGATAGATCTGTATGTGAGCACCATCATGTTGCATCTGTCCTTGATTGCGAGCTTGGCACAAAATATCGTCCTTCTGACTGAAACTGACCAGACAGCACACTACATCTCTTGGGGGGTCAGTGTCGTGACCTTTGGGTCCAGTGACATCTCTCCATCTCTAGGGATGCATCTGGGGGGTCTTCCCAAGAGAGTGTTACAGATTGCCCATATTGTTTGCAGTAGCTGGGGGCCTTCCACTGACTCAGGGATTCCCCTAAATCTCAAATTGTGCCTCCTCCCCCTATTATCTAAGTCCTCTAAATGGTGGTGCATATCTAGCATAATCTGGTCATGAGAGCTGGATACCTGTTGTACTTTCTGTATAGCTGCTCCGTGTGAGATGGCCGCCGCTTCTGTCTTAAGATCTGAGATCTCTGCAGAGAGTGTTGTCTTAATGTCCAGGGCCACCAGCTGTAGATCCACTAAGCTAATAAGCGGTGAGGGCTAAGGGCAGTGCATGGAAGCACCCGCTTGCCCCGATGGATCGAGTGCGCTGTCCTGGCTGGTCACCTCCAAGGCCTGAGTGGAAGCCTGCATCTCCGCCTGAATAGCTCCAGAAAAGTCCAGCTGAGTTGTGCGCTCGGGTCCGCCTGTGAGCGGGTGGTTGAAGTACTTCTCCCGGTCATCTCCTCCCTCACAATCAGAAGCCTTCCGGCTTATGTAACGCTCGTCCTAAGTGGCCATCACGGTCCGGTGCCAAACCATGCCCCATTGGATATCAATTTACTCAGCGTAACATTATCTTTCACAATATAAAAAAAATTGGGCTATATTTACTGTTGTCTTATTTTTTTTATTAAAAAAAGTGTATTTTTTCCCAAAAAAATGCGCTTGTAAGACCGCTGCGCAAATACGGTGTGACAAAAAGTATTGCATAGACTGCCATTTTATTCTCTAGGGTGTTAGAAAAAAACAGTATAATGTTTGGGGGTTCTAAGTAATTTTCTAGCAAAAAAAAACTGTTTTTAACTTGTAAACAACAAATCTCAGAAAGAGGCCCGGTCCTTAAGTGGTTAAGTCTGCACAAATATGAAACAGCTAAATGGGCAAGATTAGGATTTATTCAGAAAAAAATTGGTTCACTCATTTCTAAACGTTATTAATTTACTTTGATTTCAGTAATGATTTGCAGTGTAAGTACAGTATATATTATGATGAGATAACATGTAATTTGAAGTCTTTATTCACAGGATAGCAGATACTTGACACTCCCTATAGATAATTTTGCAACAGAATTCAGAAACGTGTTACTTTTGAAGCATATGATGCAACTTTAGGTAAAAGGTTGTTTTTGTTTTTTTTGTATACTTTAACATAAAAAAGCTATTGACTTATACAAAAAAAAAAGCTATTGCATACAGGGAGTTATTTATGCACAAAATATGCTGGCCATTCAGTATAAAAAACAAATGATTATGTTGAATATCCTACCTGAGCTAATTGTCGCTCACGTTAAATACTTAATTTATCTATTTAATATTTTGTCACTTGTTAACCCTACTGTGCTTAAATGCAAAATTACTGCATACAAGTACATTCTCCAGCTGTTCTCTACTATTTTATTTTAGAAATTTATGGATCACAGAATGATTTAATAATATACCACAGCTTGAGTGAAGCACATAAAATTGTATCACAGTCATTAACTTTTCTTTAAAAAAAACCTGGTAATCAGTAGTGTAAATTACAAACATGTTTTTCAGATTTATAAAAGTACAAACAAATGCAAGTTTGTTACTTCCAGCAATTTTTTTTTTTTTTAAATCCTCTTTCTTACTCATGTATATGAGATAAACATTCCAACCATTGCAAGAGACTAATGTTTAATGATAAAGAGTTGTATTGCATTGGTGTAACCATGGCATTATCCTTGAAACACACAAAATAAATACCATATAAATCAAACAAAATATATAGAGAGATTTATTTTCCATTTGATACGGCTCAGATAAATAAGACACCTTTTTTCTACTTAGAGAAATGTGCATTACATATGAACATTATTACTCTTATAGTCAGTCAGAAGGGTGGGCTCTAAATGCATTTTATAATGTTTTCCTGTATTCTCTTACTTTTTGTTGTGCAAACTCCATTGTTTATGGTGCTCAGTAGCTATGGATACAATTTACACATACAAAAACAATACATCAGAGCAGTGACTCATCTCCCTCTCTCTCCTAACCTCTGAAAGGCTCTGTCCAAGGTTTCATTTAGGGACACCATGCCTGAAAAAGACAGCTACTTCTGTGCCCTTTAAAAAATATCACATACTATATGTTTATTTGCAAAACATGTATTGCATGCATAGTAAGAAAAAAAATCTGTTTAAAAAAGTTCCTAAATGAAAAGTAAAAATTCTAATAATATTGACCAAAGCCACAATAGTTTGGGTATTCTACAATTCAATAATTGTTCCACACATTTTGGTTTCCCTCTTTGAAAGCAATATTAAGACTTTTTTTTTCCAGTGTTTACAACAACAATGGCAATGAGCAAATTTGCTTGCTTAGATTATTGGGTCACCAGTTTAATCTGAATCACATTGAAGTAAATGGGGGGAATAGAATCTTGAAAATAAAATGTTGCCATTTTAAAGGTTATTAGTCAGGGGATTGTCAAACATCCCCAAGGACATAGGGAACTGGTAACAACAATGGGGGACCTGTTTGAGGACTGGACTATGACACCCCATTTGGAGTAAATAGTAAGACATTGTGCTTTAACAAGAGACTTTCCTCCTCAAAGGCATATACGTATCGGAGCAGATCATCAAATTTGGTGTCAAGATGGTCTGTGCATTCACCTATGACAGCTATTTCACCCCTAAGCTCCTGTGTTATTTTCCCAACTTCTGTAGAGATACTGTGTGTGATATAATAAATCCAGTACTTCAGCTGCCACTTAATGTGTGTGGGAGAAAGGTAAGGCTACCCGCATTAGGAAGGGTTCCATTGGCTGCTCTTGAGCATTGTTTTGACCCTTTGAGAAATTCACGTAATCAGTGATGCAACACGTCAGGGAGGATCCAGGTGTTGCCGTTCGGCTGCGACCGGAAGTATCTTTGATCTTAATTGTTTTTACCCAATTTTAAATGTAAGTGGATATTTGTCTTAAATGTTTTATGCGATTTACTTCACATTGGAGCCCCTTATCCCTTCTTGCTTTCACCTATTATTTGGAAACAATAACTCTGAGATCGGGACATTGCTGTGAAGTTGGTTGGAGAGCCATATACAGGAGATTGACCGTCGATTAGGAGCATTGGCCACATATACACAGCGCAACTAGGCCTGTAGGGGCCGTCAATTGAGGGGAGAGGCTGGGGGAAACAGTGGGGTGCACCCCGGATTGCACGGATCACATCAGATGCATGGATCAGCACTCTTTTTGAACACTGATTGCACAAAGTTATTTCTCTGCAAACATTTATAGGAAGAACCATTGATAAGAATTTTAGTGTGTGTCATTTTTGCATTTTTTTGCATTTCTTTATAAAATTACTGGGACTTGGTGTTCATTTTCATTTTTATTTTATTTTTATTTTCATTTTGTATATATATTTTTTATTATATATTTTTTAGAAATAATTATATTTTTTTATCGCAGATTTTTTGTGTCACGGATTGCACTTCAAATAAGATTTCAGCACATTCAGGTGTTTTATGTGCACTACCTGGATTATTTGCACATTGTTTCAAGATTTCTGCACCTTATTGTATTCATATGAAATAGAACATTATTGCATCTTATATTATTTATTAGAAGAGTTTTTTGCACTTTATTATCTTGGAGGAATTTTACTGCGATTATTGCACAGATATGGATTATTGCACATAAGGTTATCTTACTTTGCACTTTACACCTGATTTGCACTGTTATTTAATCCTATACTATATATCTTGATTGATTCGGAAGATTGTTATTTATTAATTATTTATTTATAGATTTTATTTCACATATTTAGTCTAGCTGTTCGGGGTTCCTCCCGGGTGGTTAGCGCCACATACTATTTTAATTATTTTCAATTTACTGTGTGAGATCACTTTATATGTTGGCAGCTTCCCACCATTCCATATGAGGTTGTGCTCAATAATTACCCCTTAATACCTATATTGAGCAGGTCATGGTTCTCTAGGGGGTTAGGTGGGTTGTTTTTGCCTCCCAATTTTCCCCATGGGGATGGCTGGTGTACTAGGATGACCAGTCCTGGTTCCCCAAGGCTATCTGTAGCTTCTGTCAGCTAAGGAGGAGGATTAAAAGCAGACTTGCAGTGGATCTATGATCTCAGATATCTGCCATGAGCGCTACTGGGCATGTGCTCCCCAGAGTAAATAGTTGCGAGTGTAACTTCACCTATAGCACTCCCCCTTATGCCCCTCTAGGCAAGTAGGCCTACTGGTACAAGGTTGCACCCAGAATACTATACCTGTATAAACCCCAAGTTTGATCTATTATGTTGGGCATAGTGTGCCATATCAAAAATACAAAGTCACCTGGTTGATGATCTTAGGCCCCATCGAGTTGATTTACTAAAGCCGGAGAGTGCAAAATCTGGTGCAGCTGTGCATGGTAGCCAATCAGTTTCTATCTTCAGCTAGTTTAATTAAGCTTTGACAAAAAAACTCTCTAGTTTTAGTAATTCAACCCCCATGTGACTGATTTTCATCATATGTAAGGAACTCTATAGACCTCTCAAAGAGTAACTCAACTTTTGTTGAGAAAAAAACAATCCCCTCCAGGCGATCTATGTACATATGTAGGGATTTTAACAAACTTTGTTGCGGATTCCCACCTTTTGTTTTTCTGAAGAAATTGCTGTTTGTTTGTCTGTGTCCATGTGCTCAGTGAATATGTATTGGAGTGGTTTTATAGTTATCAATCAGCTACTGAACACACAGGGCTCTAATGAGGAAATGGGCAAAGTCTGCATCCATTTAGATGTGATTTCCCTTCGGTAGTATCTCACCAAAAATGAAAACATTTTTGCAGCCGATGCTCAAAATCTGATTTGTATCTTAGTGCAGACTTCTGGGTAAAACAGTAAGCCGATCACACAAGCAGGAAATTACATATCTGGGGGGGGGGGGGTTCTGTACACCATCTGTGTACATAATGCCTCCAGGTAGCCATATTGCATTACATTTTACAGCTGCAGATTAAAAAGGAAAGGTAATTTTTAATTATATTCAATAACAATAGGACTTGTGTCACAACTGTATACTCTATATTACTTTTTTTTTTGTTGCAAATTTTCATCCCATGAAAGTGGGGTTACCCTTTGGAAATTCTATTAGAAATCAATATACCACCCAATGCTTGGCTCCTGGGAGTGGATATGAGTCATTATACAGTAGCATCAAGCATTAAATAGGCTTATAAATAAGAAAAAAGAGAAGTGAAGCAATCCTTATGTATAATTCCTTAATTTCTGGATCTATTAAGATTTATAACTGGATACTGGCCCTTTAACGTGTGATGAGATAGCTAAAAGATATTTAAAAGAAAAAAAAAACACATTTAATGACCACTTTATACAAATTCATTACATGAGAGAAAATGGGGGAATTTCTGCACAAGAGGGTAAATGTTTTCATGTGGGCCCTGTAGTCAGTGCCCCTGGATCCAAGAAGGTGAAAGTGTTGAATTGCCATATGTGCACAGATAGACCCCTAACATTATGTTGACTTCCAAACCATGGGATCTGTATAGCTAACAACATGCAAATGTGGTGCCTTTTATGTGGGCAAAGCTAGCGGGTGGCAAAAGCAGGCATGATCACATATCTGTACGATGGGACTTTCTTCTGGGTTTGCATGCTGGCATGCTTGAGCCTATTGCTGACCCGTGCTGTCATTAGCTACAGCACAAGTTTTGTCAGCAGGTTTCGGCCAATGATTTTGTCGGTGAACCTGCTGATCGACTGCAACCAATCACAGAATAGTTCTGTGTTTTGTTTGTAAACATAGACAGATTTTTTGACACCCCAACAGTTAGCTTGGACGATGGAGAAGTGGCCCCTGATAAAATCAGGTGTACGCAACCCCAGGCTGCTGAATTGCTAGATACGTAATACTTATTAAGTAATAGTGCTGCACTACCTTTTGGCCATAAACCTGCTGATCAGCTGTAGCTAGGGATGAGCCCGCTGTTTGAGTCGAAATGCAAGTTTGACTTGAACATCGGGTGTTCGTTTGTTCTAAAACAAACCAAAACTATGAGGCGTTCACGGGAAATTTGAGAGCGCCGGGGAATGCCCCATAATGCACTGCGAGATCGAAGTGCATTGTTGTATGATGATTGGCCATGTGCTTTGGCCAATCACAGCGTGCTCTGCTGAGAGAGCCATAATTGGCCAAAGGCAGGGTGCCTTTGGCCAATCATGGCTCAGGGGGACTAAGTCCATGCCCCACACTATATAAGGCTGCTTACATAGCATATATATACAGTCTAGTGTATATATATATATATATATATATATATATATATATATATTAAGACAGTATGAAAAACCTCTATTGTGGGTTTTTAAGGCAACAAAAATGAAGAAATAGTATATACAAATTAAATTTTTTATACAAAAATACTTACAAAAATTACATAGAAAAAATACATTGAAAATATACATTACATGAATATTAAAAGCATTTGTACTTAGAAAAGGAGAAAAGTGATACTGTCCACAAGGATTTTCAGGGACCCCAAGATACCACTGTTGGTAACGGAAAAAACGGTTCATCCAACACGTTTCAAATAGTAATATGTTATACAATCTTCATCAGGGATATATTGTATCACTCTTTTTCAATTCATAATTATTTAGCTAGCAGATGCATTCCCCATGGTCTCAAAAAAAAATGTTGATGGGGACAAGGGCCACATCCCCACAACCCTTGTCCAGTGATTGTGGGGGTCTGCGGGTGGGGGTCTTAGTGGGAATCTGGAAGCCCCCTTTAACAAGGGGGCCCCCAGATACCGGTCCCCTATGTGAATGGGTATCGGGTATATTGTACCTCTACCCA
Organism: Lithobates sylvaticus; assembly: GCA_028564925.1. Classification (NCBI taxonomy): domain Eukaryota; kingdom Metazoa; phylum Chordata; class Amphibia; order Anura; family Ranidae; genus Lithobates; species Lithobates sylvaticus. Next base: position 143,592,785 of record CM053032.1, on the reverse strand, counting down.
TTCACCAAAAAAGTGTCAAAAAAGTAAATACAACAGGAGACAATTTTTGACTTTATTAAAAAATCCTGCGATGTCCGATCTTCGATGTCCATCCATCTTCAATCATGGCGCTGACGGTCCCGAGGGAAAAAAAACAGAAAAACTCTGCCTCCAAGGCAACTGCAGTCTTTTTGCAGTGACAGCTTTTATAGAGCCAAGGGTGGGGCCACCCGGTGACGTAACTGGGTGACCCTTCCCCCTTCTGACATCATGTGATGCCCCCCACCCACAGACCCCCACAACAACCAGGCAAGGGTTTTGGGGATGAGGCCCTTGTCCCCATCAACATGGGGACAAGGTGCTTTGGGGGGGACACCTAAGCACCCTCCTCATGTTAAGGAGTTCAGGAGGGGGGCGCGCTCTCGCCCCCCCCTTTTCCTGCGGCCTGCCAAGTTGCATGCTCAGATAAGGGTCTGGTATGGATTTTTGGGGGGACCCATATTTTTTTAGTTTGGTGCAAAGTAACCCTTAAAATCCATACCTGACCTGAAGGACCTGGTATGGATTTTGGGGGGAACCCCACATGATTTTTTTTTATAATTCTAGCATTGAGCTTCCCTTAATATCCATACCAAACCCTAAGTGCCTGGTAATGGACTGAGGGGGAACCCATGCCGTTTTTTTCAATGAGTTTTCTGTGCATTGTCGGGATAAACTTTATTTTATAGTGTGGGGTGGGACTATGAGCACTGAGCCGGGATTGGAGAAAGTCAACATCACTTTATCCAATCAGGGCTCTGACAGTGCTCTGGTGCCCTAATTGGCGAAGACTTGCACATGACCAGCGGCTTCATCCAACTAGTGACCTAGAATGCACTTTAAAGCATGCAGTGCTTTTTGGGGTGCTTGTCAGGCAAACATCCAGCCGAGCGAATGGCAAATTTGGGTGTTAGCAGAATGGGCAAACAGGCAATGTTTGGGCCAAACCTTTGCTCAGAGTTGCTCAAACCAACACTCACCAGTATGTTGTGAACACAAGACAGCTCCTAGAACAGATGATCAGTGATGATGATGATTAGGGATGGGCGAACGGTTCGGCCCGAACATAAGTTGGGGCTGAAAAAAATGGGGAAGAAATCTGCGCTCTGAGAAAATTGTATATGACCAGAGCAGCTAAACACTATGGCTCTAGATACCAAACCAAAACAGAAAAATGTGTAAAAAAGTGCAGCGCTCAAGAATAAAGTGAGTGGATACCTAACCTATAATAGTGGATGTAAATGAAGTAGATCCAAGTCAATCAAAGGTGCATGCGACAATCGAAGGTGCATGCGACAATATAAATGCATATAAAGTTGTATGCAGTAAACCACAGAAAATTAATTACAGTGTGCACATCAAACAAAAATCCGTGACAACAAATATTAAATGCATAAAGTTACAACCAAGAGAGGTGTAATTGTACACAAATCTATAAATTAAACACGTGCAAAATAATAAAAATAATGCATCTAAAATTGCATAAAGTGAAACCCCAGATACAAAAAATGCAAAAGAGATTAACAAACAAAGTCCATAGTGCCTAATGACGTTCGATGATCTCCTACAAAGAACACTTCTGAACGTGGTGGGGTTATCCTAAATGATGTAATGGATTGACCACGCAGTTCCCATCAGGAGATATTAAAGTAAAAAAAGGAGGCTTACCAGATGCCTGGTCTTTAATGCACGTATCCAATCCACCGAGATCCCAAGTGCAGGTGTCCTCCCTCGTAGCGGAGCGGCTAGGCGATTCCTTGCCTATTAGAGCGTGTGTCAGGATCCCCCAGGTGCCTGTATACCCCCTCTCAGCAGTCCAGCCAAGGTCCCACAAGGATGCCAAAAAGATACAAAGAAAACTCTGGATCGTGTGATACGATAAAACAGGTGGTGCCTTTATTGTGGCTCAATAAGCTCAGTACAAAGCATCAATAAGTTAAGAAATAAAAAGACTTTCGCTACGTAGTAGCAGAGAGAGATAAAAAACTCCTGGCCTGGGAGTGTATTAAGCGATCGCGCATGCGCCGTTCATTTAAATAATGGCCTGAGGCCTAATACAGCGGTGCCATAGGTTAACCACTTCCCGCCCGGTCAATAGCATATTGACGTCCGGGAAGTGGTTTCGTTATCCTGACTCAGCCGGTGGAGCGGTGTGTCAGTCTGACACACCGCTACACTGATCTCGGTAAAGAGCCTCCGGCGGAGGCTCTTTACCACGTGATCAGCCGTGTCCAATCACCGCTGATCACGATGTACACAGGAAGAGCCGTTGATCGGCTTTTCCTCACTCGCGTCTGACAGACGCGAGTAGAGGGGAGCCGATCGGCGGCTCTCCTGACAGGGGGGGTATGTGCTGATTGTTTATCAGCGCAGCCCCCCCTCAGATGCCCACACTAGACCACCAGGGAAGCCCCCAGGACCACCAGGGAAGCCCCCAGCATGTGGATGGCCAGGTACATCCCCCATGGCCATCCACATGTTAAAAAAAATCAAAAAATATGCCAATCAGTGCCCACAGATGGGCACTGATTGGCACATCATATTTAATTAAAAAAAAGTAAAAAAAAGGCATGCCCAGCAATGCCACCCATAAGTGTCATCAGTGCCACTCATCAGCGTCCATCAGTGCCACCTATCAGTTCCCATCCGTGCCCACCCATGCCCACCTACCAGTGCCCATGCATGCCACCTATCAGTGCCCATCCATGCCACCTATCAGTGCCCATGCATGCCACCTATCAGTGCCCATCCATGCCACCTATCAGTGCCACCTATGTGTGCATCAGTGCCACCCATAAGTACCCATCAGTGCCGCCTATGAGTGCCCATCAGTGCCGCATACCAGTGCCACCTATCAATGCCCATCAGTGCCACCTATCAGTGCCCATCAGTGCCGCCTATCAGTGCCCATCATCAGTGCCACCTCATCGGTGCCCCCTAATTGGTGCCACCTCATCGGTGCCCATCAGTGCCACCTTATCAGTGCCCATTAGTGCCGCCTTATCAGTGCCCGTCATTGAAGAAGAAAACGCACTTATTTACAAAAAAAATTAACGGTGACAAAGAAAAACTTGTTTTTTTGCAAAATTTTCAGTCTTTTTTTGTTTGTTGCGCAAAAAATAAAAATCGCAGAGGTGATCAAATACCACCAAAAGAAAGCTCTATTTGTTGGAACAAAATGATAAAAAATTTGTTTGGGTACAGTGTAGCATGACCGCGCAATTGTCATTCAAATTGCGACATCGCTGAAAGCTGAAAATTGGCCATGGCGGGAAGGTGTCTAAGTGTCTGGTATTGAAGTGGTTAAACAGCAACCAATCCGGAGTGGCAGGAAACCAACAAAGATTGGGACAACATCCAATCATAAACGTCCCAAGACGTGTCATAACTATGTTCTAGACCGAGATGCTGAATAGAGGGAATATGTTTAAGCGGGCAAAGATTTACTTAAGCCCCGCCAAACAGTGTACTGAAACCCTGGATCCAATAGAGATTAATTCAGCTGCCACAAATAAAATTAAGATTTAAAAAAATAACATTAAAATAAAAACGTACTAGAAAGCACGTTTTAAATGAATAGCACCATCTAGTGGGTAAATTAGTTAATGCACTCCAAGTTAATTATAGTAGGAATGCATAACATAATATAGATACAAATAAAAATAAAAATGTGATCAACACCTATGCCACCCATCTGTATCACCTCCGACCAATATTTGACCCATGGATCGCATAAATATACTGCATAACCAATCAACTGATATTGCAAAAAAAAATGTCATTTGGTGGATCACAATGCAGAACATAAAATTCAAAAAGAATAACATATATAATACAGTGCGGGTGGAAAAAGATGTATAATTCTATAAGTATCAAAGCGAATACCATGGTCAACAACTAGGAAATAGGAAGGGGACATCAACTGTTATTGATAAAGCAGTTGATGTCCCATTCCACATTGAGGCCACCAGGAACATGGGACCCCAATTTATGTATCCAGTTAGTTTCAGCACGAGAGATGGAACGCTTGCCATTACTACCCCTCCAATGGGGAACATAGCTTTCACCGGCCATCCTTGAAAGACCTGACCCGGCACGACCAGAAATGTCCATGATCATCTGCCAAGACATCATCTGTTGCCTACTCTATGCTGCGATAGTGTATATCAGATTATATTGTTTATTTCTGTGTTTTATTCTCATTTTCACCTTGTAATCTTGTTTAATTCAATATTACAAAAACTTTGTACATATCTAATATGTTTGAGCAATTCTACATAGGCCAGGTCCAATTGACCCTCCTGGCATTGTGACTATGCCTTCCTTTTTCCCCTTCCTTGAATGTCTCTGTGGCCGCGGATGCGCAATCCCCCATCCCTTCGCGGCGATTGGTAGGGCCCCTGGGACGGCATGGAGACCCCGCCTACACAACAGGGCGGGTGTTCTCCATGCTTCGTCCTTGCACATGCCTAGGCCTAGGATTCCCCGGGCCTTTGGGCATGAGCGTGGTGCGCGAGCCCGCTTCCGCGCGTTCCTGCCTTTTCTCTCCCCCTATCACCGGGCATCGTCTGGTCCTGCGTATCTGCGCAAACGCAGACGCGGACCAACGAAGTGCGCATGCGCGGCCGGATACTCGCGCACTGCGGGACCCTTGACCTCTTGACGCCGTCACCACGTTGGTGACGACGCAGAGGTTGGAGCGTTATATATAGGCGGCTATCGCCGCCTAGTCCAGCAGGTTCTACCACCTCCCGGGACGTGAGGCAACTATTGGGATTGCGGTAAGTCACTATACCTTTTACAACTCCTGACGGACGATGGCCACCGTCTGCCCCCTGTGTGTTTTACTTCTATTGACCTTAATTGATCCCCATATCTTGTCCCCCAGGTATTAACGGCTAACGGCTCCCCTTGGGGAACTAATATCCCCTTACCATAAGACCACATCTTGCCGCTCTCTAGTTGCATCCCGGCAGCTACTGTTCATCTATACCATCATAATGAACAGCAGCAGTCCCTGGCTATATCCGTAGACAAACATCCATTGGCCCCCAGGTAAATATCAGCATGTCATCCCTTTCACCTCTTACCCCAGCATGTGACCGTCACCTTTCATCACCGTCAGACCAGACACATTATTTTCGTACCCATCACCCCATCACATTCTCTCACACCCCAACCCTGTCCCATCCCTTCACTGATTTCATCACAGTCTAGATACAATTCCCACAAACCCTTCCCTCACATTATTCACCAATTATTTTAATTTTGCTCCATCACCCTTTTTCTTCCACTTATCCTTGGAATTTGCCTTTTTCAGGACTTACATTATACCCACTCTTGTAAATAACACCGCACTGACCTGCCCCTTATCCCCTCACTTCAATAATTGATCACACTCGTCTTTCCTTTCTATCTTCACTTCCCGTTTCTTTTCCTCCTCCTCCCCTTCCCCTCCCCCTCTTCCCCTTCCCCACTCCTTCTCCTCCAGTCTTTTTTCTTTCTTCCCCCTCACATAAGCCTCTCCCTTTCCCTCTTTTTCCCTCCTTCACGCCTATCCACTCCAGACCACACACCCTACCCCATTTCCCCCTTTTTTCCCCCTCCTCTCCCTTTTCCCCGTCCCCTCACCTCCATTCCTTTCCCTTCCTTTCCCTCACCTTCCCTTCCTCCTTCCTCATTCATTTCTTTCCCATCCCTTCCCCCCTTTTCCCATCCCCTTCCCTCTTTCCTTCCCTTACACAAACAACCCCCCCCCCTCCCCTTTTCCCCCCCCTTCCCCCCCCCCCCCCAATCGATGCACCCCCCCTCCTCCCACACTTCTGTCCCCACACGCCATTTTACCTCCCCCTCCCCTCTCCCTCCCCCTCTTTTCTCCCTCCCTCCCCATCTCGTTCCTATTCACTCCCTCCTCACAACCGCCAATCGGGCACCACACCTACGGTATCTCAACCAGGGCACCGGGTCACATCCAGGTGATATATCTATTATCTTTTATCCTTTATGGCTTACCGTGGTAGTCATAAATTATTGTATTACCCCTAGATATTTTTCAATCAACCTGCTGGATCCATATACCCTCCCCAGTCGCCGCGTAAGGCACTCTGGGGGGTGCGCCTTCGTCTCCACAGAGGCTTTTCAATGGGGTAAGAATTAGCCCAATTTATACATTTACATATACCGTCTCCAGCTTATGTGAAACTAAATATTGAATGGTCTTCTTTTATAAATGCTTTTTTTGTTTTCTTTGTTCTTTCTACAGATGTAAATTACATATTTCCTGATGAAGCTTTTTTAGCGAAACTAGTTGAAATTTTGTACATTTGTCTGATTTTATGAAAGTTGTTCAACCTCTCTAATGTGTGAAGAACCATTAAATAAATTGTTATATTTTATCTATGTATTTCTCCTGGTGTAACAAATAATATTACCAATACCCTATGTACCGCAATAGTCCGACAGCTCCCCCTCTTTGGAGAATCTAGGTTGGAGACCAGATTCATTCCAATACTCTTTCTCTAGACTTCATACGGATGATGGTACAAACATACATGTAATTGCTTTGCTTAACTAGACAGTTAGGCCAAACCTATTTTCAAATCAATTCCGGGTGGATAACACACCCTGGGTAGACCACGGTTGCACGTTGGCAGCGACCGGGACTGAGCAATCCTGCCCGCCCTACTCGCTGAAAACCTCCAACCTGCGACACCCTGAGCTGCTCTCCTTTTTTCCCCATTTCAGCCATTTGTTGTCTGTATATGGGGAGGTCCTAACTATATTTCCTTCTTCCAATAATTTAAAAATCTCGTAAACAAATATAGCAAAATATACAATTTTTTGACAGCTACAGGCACACATATTCTTGACAAAATGGACATCCTTGGCACGGCTTGGTCCGGCTACATGGATACAATACAGATTTCCTGTACGACAAATACAAACAAATCCGACGAAGAAATTAAGACATTTCTGGATCGGATGTTCAATCTACTCAAGCGCAAATCACACCTTTATTGGCATATAGAATATTTTAGGCTGTATCTGAGAGAAGAAACTTGCCCACTAGGACTCCGAATTCAATTATTTCCCACTATCAAAGATCCCTCACCATCTTTCAAACAAGCATGGGAGAAAATTCTCACCCAATGTAGTCTATCCTTAATCGATACACTGATCTCACAATACTCATTAGACATGATTACCCTTGATGGCGAAATTACGAGGCTTAACACCCAATATCAACATGTAATATCTGTACCGTCCTTTGAAGGACAATGGAAGGCCCTTAGGGAACGCCTTACCGATATGAATAAAGAGATTATTACATCGAAACAAATGAAATTTGCCAAAGATCAGCTGGCATTTTCAGAAGGTTTCGCCTATCGCTGGACAGGTAGAATCAAAGGTAGAAGGGCGGTTCCCCCGGGCACCCTCCACCAAGGTGCCAACGCACAATATGCAGAATCTGACTCCTCACTATCCTCCTCGGTATCCCATCAGGCACCCCCCAAAACTCCTTCGACGAAAATCACACGCAAACGAAATCGTTATAGTGGTAACACTCCCCCATCTGCTCCACCCAAAGGTAAAAAGACATCTGCTAAACAAAAATCTGCCCACACCAGCAGTGATCCGGCACCCCTAACATCTACACAGAATGGGGAGGCACCAGGCCCCTCCACACTACACAGTGTCATACCTAAAGTTTTGGGAACGATTTCTAGTAACTCCAAAAAATCGTTGGTAGACATTGATTTTTTAGATCTAATATCACCCGACCTGCGCAAACAACAAACCAAACTGGACTCGTTTGTTCGGAAGCCACCTCTAACTCCTTTACCGACGAATCCCAGTCAAATTTGAATGTGATTAATCTGGCCAACTGCCCATTATCACAAGATGAAATTACCTTACTACAATTAGGTCTGGGCTTTTGTCCCCTCAGTCACATTCAGGTCACTGAAACCATCAAAGACCTATATTTATTTGCCAGAAACCTCACATTCAAATTTATCTTCGATACCAACAGACGTAACACTAACCTTGAACGCGAGCTAATCGACAAAACACGACATTTTACCATGGCAGAATTTAGGGCACTCCGTGACCTTATGTTACTTTACGATGAGGGTAATACCGAGGAACTGGAGGAGTCAGGGGCTGACATTACGTGCACCAACCCAACACCTATAACATCCTTGTCACATAGATTTAAAACTAAATCCCAAAATTTTCCTGATCTCAATACCTGCCCCGCAATCTGGGCATTCTTAACCCAATGTATCAAGGATATGAAAATTAAGAAGTGGGAAAAATTTCACCCTAATTTAAGCCCTGCCCAATCGCACGCACTGAAACATCTACAAACACGTGACGATGTTATCATCAAGCCCTCTGACAAGGGCGGAAACATCGTCATTATGTCACACCCTCAATACCGAATGATGTGCTATACCGTGCTTAAAAATACTGCCTGGTATAAACCCATCCAATCCAGTCTACTTACTGGCTTTACCCATGAACTCTCAGAAATATGTGCGGAAGCGTTTTGGCAGGGCCTAATAGATAAAGATACACTACAATTTCTTATCCCCAAACATCCCCGCACACCCACGTTTTACACGTTACCCAAAACCCACAAAAACCTAGTCCAACCACCTGGACGACCCATAATTTCGGGAATAGGGTCATTATCGGATAACGCGAGCAAGTTTGTGGACAGCTTTCTTCTACCACATGTAACCAGTCTCCCATCACACATTCGTGATACAGCCGATCTCCTCAGACACATTGAGGGCATCCAGGTCCCTCCTGACTCCCTCCTTGTGGCGATAGATGTTGAGGCCCTTTACTCTAGCATCCCCCACAGGGAGGGAGTCGAGACGGCCCGGATGTTCCTCATGGAACAGGCACATACCACATGGACTCTAAATGAGTTTATATTAAAACTTCTTGACTTTGTTTTGACTCGGAACGTGTTTCTATTCGAAGGCCAATATTATTTACAATCACAGGGGGTGGCCATGGGCACGTCCTGTGCACCCTCCTACGCGAATTTATACTTGGGCGCATGGGAAAGAGAAATATTCTCGAATGATCGCTATGCAATGTATCTAGAGTTTATTATGTGCTGGTATCGCTTTATCGACGACCTGTTCATTGTATGGACAGGTCAGCAATCCGTCTTAGACGAATTTATCAGCATTATAAATGTCAACCAAAGGAATCTGAGTTTTACTGTCTCTTCAGATCCCCGCCAAATACCCTTTTTAGACGTAACAATAGGGATTGACACAAACGGCACATTAGGCACAGATTTATATCGCAAAAAAACAGCAGGAAACACTTTACTACACGCTTCCAGCGCTCATCCGAAATCACTCATACAGAGTATACCATACGCCCAATTTTTACGGCTGCGCCGGAATTGCACACGTGATGAAGACTTTTTCAAACAATCCAATGCTCTAAGAGACCGACTCCTTCAAAGAGGCTACACAAAAACTAATCTGAGAAAATCTTTCAACAAGGCCCATAACCGTACACGCAATTCATTGCTCTACACACGTCCACGAGATTCTAATCCCAATACTGTCAAAATAATAACACAATACTCAGCTCACCATAATCAACTTCGAAATCTTCTTAACAAACATTGGCATCTTTTAACGGACCACCACATTCTAGTACAATATATTAGAGACACCCCAGAATTGGTGTTCCGCAGGGCACGTTCCTTACGGGACAGTCTCACAAACAGTCATTATCAAGTAGAACCGCAAAATACCCGACAACATAGAGGCACTGCCCCTTGTGGACAATGTCCTCTATGCCCTTGGATACCATCCAGCAAAACATTGTTACTACCCAATGGGGAAAAATACACCCCGCAATTCTTAGCTAGATGCGACACAACAGGAGTAATTTATCTCATGCGATGTGTATGCGGTGCCTTCTATGTGGGCAAGACGGTGCGGGAGCTAAGACAGAGGGTCGGCGACCATATCTACTATACCACCAACGGCAAATTAACCACCATTGGCCGTCACATCGGCTTATACCACAAATACAACCTTCAGGCAATTCAGTTTGCCGCACTAGAGGTGGTACCCCCCGATATCCGTGGGGGGAACCGTGACAAGATCCTATTACAAAAAGAGGCCCTCTGGATCGAACGATTAAATGCTATGGCACCGCCAGGCCTAAATGAGGTTAACTCATTTAAACCATTTTTATAGATACGCGACCCCCTGTCGCGGACCCCGCACCGCCTTGCCCTCCTCATGCCTTGATCCTGATGTATATACATTTTATCTTGATTAAATTGTCCAAATTACAGTGTTTAACATGTTATAATGTCCAAAGCTATGTGCCTTGTCCAACCTTATGTTCAAATATGCATGTAATGTGAACAGATTAATCTGTAAAAGGTAACATGATACTCATACTGGCTTGTCTTGAGTCTATACCGTTTCAGCACTGTATATACGAAAACCATCCTTGAAAGACCTGACCCGGCACGACCAGAAATGTCCATGATCATCTGCCAAGACATCATCTGTTGCCTACTCTATGCTGCGATAGTGTATATCAGATTATATTGTTTATTTCTGTGTTTTATTCTCATTTTCACCTTGTAATCTTGTTTAATTCAATATTACAAAAACTTTGTACATATCTAATATGTTTGAGCAATTCTACATAGGCCAGGTCCAATTGACCCTCCTGGCATTGTGACTATGCCTTCCTTTTTCCCCTTCCTTGAATGTCTCTGTGGCCGCGGATGCGCAATCCCCCATCCCTTCGCGGCGATTGGTAGGGCCCCTGGGACGGCATGGAGACCCCGCCTACACAACAGGGCGGGTGTTCTCCATGCTTCGTCCTTGCACATGCCTAGGCCTAGGATTCCCCGGGCCTTTGGGCATGAGCGTGGTGCGCGAGCCCGCTTCCGCGCGTTCCTGCCTTTTCTCTCCCCCTATCACCGGGCATCGTCTGGTCCTGCGTATCTGCGCAAACGCAGACGCGGACCAACGAAGTGCGCATGCGCGGCCGGATACTCGCGCACTGCGGGACCCTTGACCTCTTGACGCCGTCACCACGTTGGTGACGACGCAGAGGTTGGAGCGTTATATATAGGCGGCTATCGCCGCCTAGTCCAGCAGGTTCTACCACCTCCCGGGACGTGAGGCAACTATTGGGATTGCGGTAAGTCACTATACCTTTTACAACTCCTGACGGACGATGGCCACCGTCTGCCCCCTGTGTGTTTTACTTCTATTGACCTTAATTGATCCCCATATCTTGTCCCCCAGGTATTAACGGCTAACGGCTCCCCTTGGGGAACTAATATCCCCTTACCATAAGACCACATCTTGCCGCTCTCTAGTTGCATCCCGGCAGCTACTGTTCATCTATACCATCATAATGAACAGCAGCAGTCCCTGGCTATATCCGTAGACAAACATCCATTGGCCCCCAGGTAAATATCAGCATGTCATCCCTTTCACCTCTTACCCCAGCATGTGACCGTCACCTTTCATCACCGTCAGACCAGACACATTATTTTCGTACCCATCACCCCATCACATTCTCTCACACCCCAACCCTGTCCCATCCCTTCACTGATTTCATCACAGTCTAGATACATTTCCCACAAACCCTTCCCTCACATCATTCACCAATTATTTTAATTTTGCTCCATCACCCTTTTTCTTCCACTTATCCTTGGAATTTGCCTTTTTCAGGACTTACATTATACCCACTCTTGTAAATAACACCGCACTGACCTGCCCCTTATCCCCTCACTTCAATAACTGATCACACTCGTCTTTCCTTTCTATCCTCACTTCCCTTTTCTTTTCCTCCTCCTCCCCTTCCCCTCCCCCTCTTCCCCTTCCCCATTCCTTCTTCTCCAGTCTTTTTTCTTTCTTCCCCCTCACATAAGCCTCTTCCTTTCCCTCTTTTTCCCTCCTTCACGCCTATCCACTCCAGACCACACACCCTACCCCATTTCCCCCTTTTTTCCCCCTCCTCTCCCTTTTCCCCGTCCCCTCACCTCCATTCCCTTCCCTTCCTTTCCCTCACCTTCCCTTCCTCCTTCCTCATTCATTTCTTTCCCATCCCTTCCCCCCTTTTCCCATCCCCTTCCCTCTTTCCTTCCCTTACACAAACAACCCCCCTCCCCTTTTCCCCCTTCCCCCCCCCCCCAATCGATGCACCCCCCCTCCTCCCACACTTCTGTCCCCACACGCCATTTTACCTCCCCCTCCCCTCTCCCTCCCCCTCTTTTCTCCCTCCCTCCCCATCTCGTTCCTATTCACTCCCTCCTCACAACCGCCAATCGGGCACCACACCTACGGTATCTCAACCAGGGCACCGGGTCACATCCAGGTGATATATCTATTATCTTTTATCCTTTATGGCTTACCGTGGTAGTCATAAATTATTGTATTACCCCTAGATATTTTTCAATCAACCTGCTGGATTCATATACCCTCCCCAGTCGCCGCGTAAGGCACTCTGGGGGGTGCGCCTTCGTCTCCACAGAGGCTTTTCAATGGGGTAAGAATTAGCCCAATTTATACATTTACATATACCGTCTCCAGCTTATGTGAAACTAAATATTGAATGGTCTTCTTTTATAAATGCTTTTTTTGTTTTCTTTGTTCTTTCTACAGATGTAAATTACATATTTCCTGATGAAGCTTTTTTAGCGAAACTAGTTGAAATTTTGTACATTTGTCTGATTTTATGAAAGTTGTTCAACCTCTCTAATGTGTGAAGAACCATTAAATAAATTGTTATATTTTATCTATGTATTTCTCCTGGTGTAACAAATAATATTACCAATACCCTATGTACCGCAATAGTCCGACAGCTCCCCCTCTTTGGAGAATCTAGGTTGGAGACCAGATTCATTCCAATACTCTTTCTCTAGACTTCATACGGATGATGGTACGAAAATGGTCAACAACTAGGAAATACATGTAATTGCTTTGCTTAACTAGACAGTTAGGGGCTATCGTGTTTCTAAGACTGGTTGCACCCCTGAATATAACATTAGGCCTCTCTGTTAGAAGGGGTCCCAGTACTCTGTCGTTTTTAATTATCGGCCAGTGCTTCTTTATGATACGCTTGATTGCCCAATGTTGGCTGGAGAAGGTCGTAATAAAAGCCAGTCCATAGTTCGTATTCTCTGCTGCCTGGGGTTTGTCAGCCAGAAGCTGTTGACGATCTCTCCCACCAACCTCTGAGATAATGGAATCAAGAGTGGGCTCATCGTAACCTTTAGCCAAAAACCTCTTTTTTAGAATCATAGCCTCATTGGTATAATCAGCCAAATTGGAACAATTGCGTTTTAACCGCAAAAATTGCCCCTTGGGCACGGCAGCCAACCACGAGTCATGATGACACGAATCCAGAGGGATATACCCATTCCTATCTGTCTGTTTGAAGAATGTGGTAGTTACCAAAGCATTCTCAACAATAGATATTTTCAGATCAAGGAAATGAATGTCTGTAGGGCTTAGTTCATAACTGAGAGCTATACCTCGGTCATTGCTGTTCAAATGGGAGAGGAACTGTTGAGCCGAAGGGACATCCCCGTCCCATATGAACAAGATGTCATCAATGAACCTCTTCCAGGTTATCAACTTCAATGGTTTATTGAGCATAACAATGTCCTCCTCCCACTTTGCCATAAAGAGGTTGGCCATACTGGGGGCAAACTTGGCCCCCATGGCCACCCCCTTTATCTGCAAAAAATGAGAGCCATCGTGCCAGAAATGGTTATGGGTCATGGAGAACTCCAACAGCTCCAATAGGAAATTGCGTTGGGGGATTGAAATGGTTTTGTCCTGGGAGAGGAAGTGCTGAACTGCCTCAAGACCCAGTTGGTGCGATATGGCTGTGTAGAGGGAGGCAACGTCAGCGGTTACTAATAAATAAGTAGATTTCCATTCAAGGGATCCCAAAACATTGATGACATGCTTAGTATCTCTCAAAAACGAAGGAGTACCCATCACCAGTGGCTGCAGATAGCGATCAATGTATTTCCCAACACGAGAAGTTACAGAGTCGATGCCACTGATGATGGGCCGGCCTGGGGGATTCACCATAGATTTGTGTATCTTAGGTAGAGAGTAAATTACCGGCATCCGAGGAGCCAAGGGGACCAGAAATTCACTCTCCTTCTTATTCAAGATACCCATATCATAGCCCTTTATAACAAGCTCTTTCAGTTCAGTTTTGAACCGTGTGGTGGGGTCCACTAGTAATGGGGAGTATGTATCCGGATCAGACAAGATTCTTGTCATCTCACAAGAATACATCTCCTTGTCCAGAACAACAATGGCCCCACCTTTGTCCGCAGGCCGGACCACTATATCGCGTCTTGCGCAAAGAAGATCTAGACCAGTTTTAAAATCCTTTGGGGGTAATGCTGGTTTAAGTTTAAGGTCATTAAGGTCTTTAATTACCAGGTCGCGGAACACGTTAATGTTAGGCGCTGAAGTGTTAGGGGGGTTGAATAACGAGGAGTTTGAAAGGCCCGAGTGGACAATGGTGGAAGATTCCCTATTTAATTGCCTAGTTGGATTACTTATTATATATCTTTTGATATTCAGCTTGCGAGTACATTTCTGAATATCTATGAAGGTCTGAAACCTATTAAGATTGCTAGGAGGGGCAAATTTTAAACCTTTGCTAAGAGTCACCAGCTCTTCCTTAGAGAGTTGTTTGGTACTCAGATTAATTAATGTCCTTCTCCTTTTTGGGGTTAAGGCGCTTCCCCCTTCTACAGCCTCTCTTATGTCCACGTTTCTTTTGTGGCCCCCCCTCGTCCCCTCCTGAAAACCCTGTTGGTAATGACTGCCAAGCTGAGACTGGTTATATGTATGTTGAGGGACCATATGATTAAGATGTTCCCTAGTGTCATTATTAAAAGGACCAAATCGAGGTGTCCACACCATAGTGATCCTCCCTGTCTCTAACATCTGGAGGTCCCCTAGGTTGATTAGCCATGCTGTTACGCTGTTGGGGCGTTCTACCTTTATTGTGTCTCCACTGTGAGGAGGAATGCCCAGCAGGGGAACGTTGATCGTCATAATGACCAAAATCATCCCGTGGGGGACGTTGGTCAAAATGGCGATCGCGACTATCCCATGCGGGTCGGCTATTGAACTGACTAGAACGTGTCTGCACTTGGTTCCTACCACCCCTACGGGAAGGTGAGGTACCATGGGACATTCTTTGTAGGTGTCGCGGGATAGGGCCACCAACCGGATTGCGGTTGTCAGGCCTTGGTAAATTTAAATTTATCCCCCCATCCAGTGGGGCAGGGTTGGTGGCAGGAACAACCTGCCATTTAAAGACTACGTTGTCTTTGTAGTCTTTTTTATCCCTATTGTATTTTTTCTTCTTTTTTATTTTTTGTTCCATTTCCTCTTTAATCAAAATAGCCTTTAATGTGTCAGATTTTTGAGTATACTCTGGCTCATTTTTAAAGGGAAAGAGCTTGGATTTAATGGTGCTGATTTCAAAATCCAAAGTGGCCAGTTTTCTCGTTTTCTTAGCTATACTAAACTGCACCCCGCTTCATTAAAGTACTTAAACCACTCTATTAACTCATTATCGCCCTTTTGGGGGTTCACCTCCCATCTTAGGCTCCTAGGAACCATATTCTCCTTGACGTATTCCTCTAGATAGGCAGTGTCCCACCTAGTATGTATTTCTGTTGTAGTCAAGTTTTTTAACCTTAGAAAACAACCAGAAATATCATCCCTAGGGTCATCGTTACCGTCAAATACCCCTAGGGTGTCAGTGACAACCTGGGAACGATAATCAAACACATCCATGATAGATGCACCAGCTGCAGATAAATTAGTATCGATATACAGAAAAAAATGTGGAAGAAATCTGCGCTCGGAGAAAATTGTATATGACCAGAGCAGCTAAACACTATGGCTCTAGATACCAAACCAAAACAGAAAAATGTGTAAAAAAGTGCAGCGCTCAAGAATAAAGTGAGTGGATACCTAACCTATAATAGTGGATGTAAATGAAGTAGATCCAAGTCAATCAAATGTGCATGCGACAATCGAAGGTGCATGCGACAATATAAATGCATATAAAGTTGTATGCAGTAAACCACAGAAAATTAATTACAGTGTGCACATCAAACAAAAATCCGTGACAACAAATATTAAATGCATAAAGTGACAACCAAACACAAATCTATAAATTAAACACGTGCAAAATAATAAAAATAATGCATCTAAAATTGCATAAAGTGAAACCCCAGATACAAAAAATGCAAAAGAGATTAACAAACAAAGTCCATAGTGCCTAATGACGTTCGATGATCTCCTACAAAGAACACTTCTGAACGTGGTGGGGTTATCCTAAATGATGTAATGGATTGACCACGCAGTTCCCATCAGGAGATATTAAAGTAAAAAAAGGAGGCTTACCAGAGCCTGGTCTTTAATGCACGTATCCCATCCACCGAGATCCCAAGTGCAGGTGTCCTCCCTCGTAGCGGAGCGGCTAGGTGATTCCTTGCCTATTAGAGCGTGTGTCAGGATCCCCCAGGTGCCTGTATACCCCCTCTCAGCAGTCCAGCCAAGGTCCCACAAGGATGCCAAAAAGATACAAAGAAAACTCCGGATCGTGTGATACGATAAAACAGGTGGTGCCTTTATTGTGACTCAATAAGCTCAGTACAAAGCATCAATAAGATAAGAAATAAAAAGACGTTCGCTACGTAGTAGCAGAGAGAGATAAAAAACTCCTGGCCTGGGAGTGTATTAAGCGATCGTGCATGCGCAGAGCGTGTGGGCGTGGCTACCCGACGATCGTTTCGTCACAACGTGACGTCATCAGGGGTACGCCCACACCTCTGCGCCGTTCATTTAAATAATGGCCTGAGGCCCAATACAGCGGTGCCATAGGTTAAACAGCAACCAATCCGGAGTGGCAGGAAACCAACAAAGATTGGGACAACATCCAATCATAAACGTCCCAAGACGTGTCATAACTTTGTTCTAGACCGAGATGCTGAATACAGGGAATATGTTTAAGCGGGCAAAGATTTACTTAAGTCCCGCCAAACAGTGTACTGAAACCCTGGATCCAATAGAGGTTAATTCAGCTGCCACAAATAAAATTAAGATTTAAAAAAATAACATTAAAATAAAAACGTACTAGAAAGCACGTTTTAAATGAATAGCACCATCTAGTGGGTAAATTAGTTAATGCACTCCAAGTTAATTATAGTAGGAATGCATAACATAATATAGATACAAATTAAAATAAAAATGTGAGCAACACCTATGCCACCCATCTGTATCACCTCCGACCAATATTTGACCCATGGATCGCATAAATATACTGCATAACCAATCAACTGATATTGCAAAAAAAATGTCATTTGGTGGATCACAATGCAGAACATAAATTCAAAAAGAATAACATATATGATACAGTGCAGGTTTTTTCATTAGCATCATAAAAGACAGTAACCGAATTTACATATATAATAAATAAATATAATTGGAATTGGCTTTTATTACGACCTTCTCCAGCCAACATTGGGCAATCAAGCGTATCATAAAGAAGCACTGGCCGATAATTAAAAACGACAGAGTACTGGGACCCCTTCTAACAGAGAGGCCTAATGTTATATTCAGGGGTGCAACCAGTCTTAGAAACACGATAGCCCCTAATGTCCCGGATCCACCAAAGAGGTTATCCTTCTTTGGAGATATAAAGGGCTTTTACCCATGTGGCAAGTGCAGGGCATGTAGAGTAAACTCCCAGAGAGGTAGGAGGTTCACTGATTTTACATCGAGCGGAACTGGTTTAACATACCCCATACGCACGTTCATCACTTGCTCTACTAAGTGTGTGGTTTACCTCCTCAGGTGTCCGTGTGGTTTGGAGTATGTGGGGCGCACTATCCGCATGTTGCACATCAGGTTGGGAGAGCACCTCACAAACATCCGTAAGGGTTATGATAAGCATAATGTCAGTAGACATTATGACTTGGTACACAAACGGGATCCCACTGGTACCACTTTTTTGGCCATTGAAAGCCATGTTCCCCATTGGAGGGGTAGCAATGGCAAGCGTTCCATCTCTCGTGCTGAAACTAACTGGATACACAAATTGGGGTCCCATGTTCCTGGTGGCCTCAATGTGGAATGGGACATCAACTGCTTTATCAATAACAGTTGATGTCCCCTTCCTATTTCCTAGTTGTTGAGCCATGGTATTCGCTTTGATACTTATAGAATTATACATCTTTTTCCAATTATATTTATTTATGATTATTATATATGTAAATTCGGTTACTGTCTTTTATGATGCTAATGAAAAAACCCGCACTGTATCATATATGTTATTCTTTTTGAATTTTATGTTCTGCATTGTGATCCACCAAATGACATTTTTTTTGCAATATCAGTTGATTGGTTATGCAGTATATTTATGCGATCCATGGGTCAAATATTGTTCGGAGGTGATACAGATGGGTGGCATAGGTGTTGATCACATTTTTATTTTAATTTGTATCTATATTATGTTATGCATTCCTACTATAATTAACTTGGAGTGCATTAACTAATTTACCCACTAGATGGTGCTATTCATTTAAAACGTGCTTTCTAGTACGTTTTTATTTTAATGTTATTTTTTTAAATCTTAATTTTATTTGTGGCAGCTGAATTAACCTCTATTGGATCCAGGGTTTCAGTACACTGTTTGGCGGGGCTTAAGTAAATCTTTGCCCGCTTAAACATATTCCCTGTATTCAGCATCCACTCCGGATTGGTTGCTGTTTAACCTATGGCACCGCTGTATTAGGCCTCAGGCAATTATTTAAATGAACGGCGCAGAGGTGTGGGCGTACCCCTGATGACGTCACGTTGTGACGAAACGATCGTCGGGTAGCCACGCCCACACGCTCTGCGCATGCGCGGTCGCTTAATACACTCCCAGGCCAGGAGTTTTTTATCTCTCTCTGCTACTATGTAGCGAAATCTTTTTATTTCTTATCTTATTGATGCTTTGTACTGAGCTTATTGAGCCACAATAAAGGCACCACCTGTTTTATCGTATCACACGATCCAGAGTTTTCTTTGTATCTTTTTGGCATCCTTGTGGGACCTTGGCTGGACTGCTGAGAGGGGGTATACAGGCACCTGGGGGATCCTGACACACGCTCTAATAGGCAAGGAATCGCCTAGCCGCTCCGCTACGAGGGAGGACACCTGCACTTGGGATCTCGGTGGATGGGATACGTGCATTAAAGACCAGGCATCTGGTAAGCCTCCTTTTTTTACTTTAATATCTCCTGATGGGAACTGCGTGGTCAATCCATTACATCATTTAGGATAACCCCACCATGTTCAGAAGTGTTCTTTGTAGGAGATCATCGAACGTCATTAGGCACTATGGACTTTGTTTGTTAATCTCTTTTGCATTTTTTGTATCTGGGGTTTCACTTTATGCAATTTTAGATGCATTATTTTTATTATTTTGCACGTGTTTAATTTATAGATTTGTGTACAATTACACCTCTCTTGGTTGTCACTTTATGCATTTAATATTTGTTGTCATGGATTTTTGTTTGATGTGCACACTGTAATTAATTTTCTGTGGTTTACTGCATACAACTTTATATGCATTTATATTGTCGCATGCACCTTCGATTGTCGCATGCACCTTTGATTGACTTGGATCTACTTCATTTACATCCACTATTATAGGTTAGGTATCCACTCACTTTATAAGTTGGGGCTGAACTTTCATTGAATAATAGGTAATGAGGTCAACGGCACTACCTGTGACATAAAAGTGTATTACAAGTGCCTCCACTACAGAGCTATGGAGGTAGGGGTACAATGAAGAATAGGTACCTTACTTATTAATAACTATAAGCCATTTTCCACTAGTGTATAATCTGTGCACATGTGCAATAGTAATTGTGCCTGCCTGGTGTATCACTAGGGTATCTAAAGTGCACAAAAAAGCAAATCCAACTAGATGCCTAAAAAGCCAGGAAGCATGAAAGTTAAACAAAACAAGTAAGTAAAATACCGTGACCTACTGGTGGTTAATTACCAGTGCATGCACACCTGAAACAGGTGTTGATTAAAGTGGCAAAGAGTGCTAACGCGCCATCCAATCCCAAAGAAGGGTACTATATAAGATTTTTTCACACAAGTGTCCACCTGGTGCAACGTAGTAACGTAGTGTGCGTGGTTCCGTCGGACTAGTTTCGTCTGTGACGTCTTCATCGCCGCTGAAGACGTCACAGACAAAACTAGTCCGACGGAACCACGCACACTACGTCACTTCCGGAAGGTCGGTGGAGCGCAAACTGCCCGCTAGTAGCCCACACGCTTCCTGGAAGGACGAATTTTTGTACACCCAGCTACCCCAGTATATTAGCTTTGCCTAGTGGGGCAAGTGTAGCTGGGTTCATCTAGTTTTTGGCCGCATTTCTATGTTTTTATAGTTTGTTAAAACTTTTTAATAATTTTTAAATAAAAAGGAAGTTTCTATACCTTTGGAACCCGCTAAACTATGGGAGCGTTTTTGTTTTTTCCTCTATGAGGACCATATTAAATACACCAAAATACCCCAAGTGCCTTAAACATCGCTGATACCCCATAATTGGATCATCTGTACTTGGAGCCAGGACCAGCCAGAGTGTGACCTATATGCCTATTGCCCCTATTGCCCCTGCAGGGGTGCAGGGATCTGGTGAGTGGGGAATCTTGAGGGGGAGCACCGTGTCACCCTGAATATCTGCAAGCACAACAAGTCACCTTTATTTTCTGCTATTGGATGTCCCAAGCTCCACAGATTACATTTTGGACTTTTATGTTGATCCAACTATTGTTTAGTTTGGACATTTTGCCTATCACTGCTCTTTTTCCATTACAAAATATAGTCGCGGTTTAAAAACGCATGTTCAATACGTTGCTTTCATATGCTGGTTAACACGACACTGTGTCAGGATATAGACCTCTGTGTTGTGGAGACCTTTAGATAATAATTAATTTTGGGTCGACTATACAATTATATATATGCAAATTATGTATATGTATTTATAGTTATACCATACACGTTTTCTCACGTTATATAACTTTTCGTTATTTTGGTTTTATCACCTGCACCAGGTGGACACTTGTGTGAAAAAATCTTATATAGTACCCTTCTTTGGGATTGGATGGGGCGTTAGCACTCTTTGCCACTTTAATCAACACCTGTTTCAGGTGTGCATGCACTGGTAATTAACCACCAGTAGGTCACAGTATTTTATTTACTTGTTTTGTTTTACTTTCATGCTTCCTGGCTTCTTAGGCATCTAGTTGGATTTGCTTTTTTGTGCACTTTAGATACCCTAGTGATACACCAGGCAGGCACAATTACTATTGCACATGTGCACAGATTATACACTAGTGGAAAATGGCTTATAGTTATTAATAAGTAAGGTACCTATTCTTCATTGTACCCCTACCTCCATAGCTCTGTAGTGGTGGCACTTATAATACACTTTTATGTCACAGGTAGCGCCGTT
This sequence comes from Lithobates sylvaticus, assembly GCA_028564925.1. Lineage (NCBI taxonomy): Eukaryota > Metazoa > Chordata > Amphibia > Anura > Ranidae > Lithobates > Lithobates sylvaticus. The sequence goes on along the minus strand of CM053032.1, from coordinate 143,571,178 downwards.
GACCTCATTACCTATTATTAATTTTCCTAAAAATACAGGGAATCCTGTGTTTTTTCTGGGGTGGCTGCAACCTTAGAACCAACCACAATGCATTGTGGCGCTGAACAGTGCATTGCAAGCCCTGATTGGCTGAAGCAGTGAAAGCTTCAGCCAATCAGGGCACAGAGCACTGTCAGAGTCATGATTGGACACTGTCATCATGACTTCAATCATGGCTCATTCCCGCCCCACAGTATAAAAGTATCCTTCCAAAGGCAGCCAAAGGCAGCCATTTTCAGTGTAATTCAGGGATGGAGAGAGATAGAACATGGCTCTGTTCAGTGCTATTAGTTAGTGTGCTATACTGTGCTATTTTGCTTCAATTGTCAGTGTAGAATATTAGTTTAGTGTGAGTGTAGTGAGGAGGATTGTCATTCAGCTTTGCATATTGTGTAGCTAGAGTAGGGACAGCTGAGATAGTTTTTACTGTAGTGTACTGAGACCGTGTCATTCATACATACATTAGTGTAGAGTAGGGACAGCTCAGATAGTTTCAGTATAGTGTAGTAAGACCGTGTCAGTAATCTTTACATTAGTGTATAGCTAGAGTAGGAACAGTTTAGATAGCGTCAGTGCAGTGACGGCTGAACACTGTCTATTTGATTGCGTTACTGCCAGTTTAACGCCATTTACGTCTGCGTGCGTTACTGCCAGTTTAACGCCATTTACTTCTGTGTACCTTACTGCCAGTTTAATGCCATATTATTTTGCATGCGTTACTGCCAGTTTAATGCAATATAGTTCTGTGTGCGTTACTGCCAGTTTAACGCCATATAGTTTTGTGCGTTATTGCCAGTTTAATGCCATATAGTTTAGTGTGCGTTACTGCCAGTTTAACGCCATATAGTTTTGTGTGCGTTACTGCCAGTTTAACGCCATATAGTTTTGCGTGTGTTACTGGCAGTTTAACGCCATTTAATTCTGTGTGCGTTACTGCCAGTTTAACGCCATATAGTTCTGTGTGCGTTACTGCCAGTTTAACGCCATATCGGTTTGTGCGTTACTGCCAGTTTAACGCCATATAGTTTTGTGTGCGTTACTGCCAGTTTAACGCCATATAGTTTTGTGTGCGTTACTGCCAGTTTAACGCCATATAGTTTTGTGTGCGTTACTGCCAGTTTAACGCCATATAGTTTTCTGTGTGCGTTACTGCCAGTTTAATGCCATATAGTTTTGTGTGCGTTACTGCCAGTTTAACGCCATATAGTTTTGTGTGCGTTACTGCCAGTTTAACGCCATATAGTTTTGTGTGCGTTACTGCCAGTTTAACGCCATATACTTTGTGTGCGTTACTGCCAGTTTAATGCTATATAGTTCTGTGTGCGTTACTGCCAGTTTAACGCCATATAGTTTTGTGCGTTACTGCCAGTTTAACGCCATTTAGTTTTGTGTGCGTTACTGCCAGTTTAACGCCATATAGTTTGTGTGCGTTACTGCCAGTTTAACGCCATATAGTTCTGTGTGCGTTACTGCCAGTTTAACACCATATAGTTTCTGTGCGTTACTGCCAGTTTAACGCCATATACATCTGTGTGCGTTACTGCCAGTTTAACGCCATATAGTTTTGTGTGCGTTACTGCCAGTTTAACGCCATATAGTTCTGTGCGTCACTGTACGTTTGGTACATTATATTATAGTGTATCTGTGGAGTGTGTCTGTGTAGTGTGAGTTCTCAAATTAAAGTGCACCAAACACCTCTTTACATTGATTAAAGTGCACCTACGTACAGATTTCAACTTCTTCTTTACATTTGCTTATAAGCACCGCCCCCTCCCTCCCAATAATGTCTGGGAGGACAACAAGGAGAGGCAGACGTTCCCTTAGCACTGTAAGGGGGCCAGCAACAAATGTGTCCACAGGCAAAGGTGGACGTGGTGGTCAGTCCTCAGGCAGGGCATCATTTCCTCTGTTTAGTGAGTTTGCCCGTGCTATCCAGCCACAGCATGCAGAGGAGGTGGTGGACTGGCTTACTAAACCTTCCTCATCCTCCTCATCCTCTGTCACGCAAGCAGAGACAAGTGTGCAGTCCCCTGCAGTTGCCAGAGTGGATAAACCTGCCTCCTTGTCCACATCTATTCCTGCCATAGCCCCAACATCAGCCATTGAGGAGTCAGCTGAGTTATTTGACCACAGCGTCAGCCACTTGCTCCTTGATGATGCCCAGCCATTACTGGATTCAGATGTTGGTTCTGAGGTTGAGGATGACAGGAAAATGAGCCTAGGGAGGAACACTGGTAGACAAATTGGCATTCATGTTCCCCAAGCCGCAGCATATTGCCAAGTTGTCTCCAGTGGTAATAATAAAGATGGAGATGATGATGATAATGATGATGATGATGATGATGAGGTCACTGATGCGACTTGGGTGCCAGATAGAGCAGAGGAGGAAACTGAAGGTGAGGCGGCACAACCCCAAGGAGGCCGACATCAAGAAAGAGTAGAGAGCAGCCACCCTATTCCATCACATTCTGCAGCTGTTATCTCCCGGCCCACTCCCCAAAGCTCAGCTGTCTGGGCCTTTTTCAGCACATCTGCAGCAGATCGCACTGTTGCTATCTGCAAACTGTGTCTCAGGCACATCAAACGTGGCAAAAACACCAACCATTTGGGTACCACATGCTTAACAAGGCATTTAACGTCCAACCACTCAGCCCGTTGGCAAGAGCACCTAAAAGCCACACAAAAGGGGCACAAATGTGTCCCTCCTCCTCCTCCTCCTAACCCACTTCAGTCTGCCCCTGCGATACTGAGTCATTACCTCTCAGCAGTCTCCACTGACAGGGATGATGGTATAGCACAGGGTGTCCCAGGTCCTAGCAGCACATCTGCCAGCAGCACACCACCAGCTGTAGACTGTAGCCGGCAAATTTCTCTGCCCCATCTGCTGCAGCGGAAAAAAAAAAAAACAGTCCCTGCCACCCACATGCCCAGCGTCTAAATGCAAGCTTGTCAAAGCTGTTGGCTCTCCAACATCTGCCTTTCAGCCTGGTGGATTCTGCCCCCTTCCGTGAATTTGCACAATGTGCTGTACCACAATGGTAGGTTCCCAGTCGCTATTACTTTTCACGTAAGGCCGTTCCATATCTCTACCATCACATGGAAGGGAATGTTCTGGCACTTTTGGGCAAGGTAGTCAGCCGTAAAATCCACCTTACTGCTGACACGTGGTTCAGCAAGCATGGGCAGGGACGATATATTTTGTTCACAGCACACTGGGTAATGCTGCTTGCAACTCAAAAGGATGCAGGACAGGGCTCTGTGCTGCAGCTTGTTGTGCCCCCATGTCTCCATACAGCTGGTGGTGATGATACCAGATCTGTGAGCTCTAGCCCCTCCTCCTCCTCCTCCTCCGCCACCTCCATGCCCTCCTCTGCAGAATTGTCCTATGAACATCAGGTACCCCCTAAGTGTTCAAAGGGCTATTCCCAGAGTCAGGTTAAAAGGTGCCATGCAGTGCTTCAGCTGGTGTGTTTAGGGGACAGGAACCACACCGGAGCAGAGATTCTTGCAGCTCTGCAGGGACAGGCCCAGAGGTGGTTCACACCACACCAGCTGGAGCCAGGAATGGTGGTGTGCGATAATGTCTCAAACCTCCTGTCCGGGAAATTTGACACATGTGCCATGCCTGGCACATGTCCTCAATTTGGTGGTGCAGCATTTCCTAAGTACGTACCCAGGGTTGCAAGATGTACTAAAGCAGGCCAGAAGAGTCTGTAGCCATTTCAGGTGGTCATACACAGCCAGTGCTCGGTTGGCTGAAATTCAGCGAGAATTCCACCTGCCTATAAACCGCCTGATTTGTGACATGCCCACCAGGTGGAACTCAACTTTGGGAATGCTGCAGCGGCTATACATGCAGCAGAGGGCCGTCAACGAGTACCTGTGACAGTATGGCAGGACAACAGGCTCATGCCCCCTCTGCTTTTTTTCCCTATGCCAATGGCTGATCATTAAGGATGCATGCACTGTATTGTCACCATTTGAGGAGGCCACAAGGATGGTGAGCAGTGACAGTGCATGCATCAGTGACACAATCCCTGTTGTGTTCCTGCTGGAGCAGACTCTGCGTGGTATTATGGACAGGGCACTGGAGACAGAGCAGCAGGAGGAAGAGGAGGACTTCCTTTCCTCTCAAGGCCCACTTTATCCAGACACCATCATTCCTATGTCACAGAACACACAGGAGGAGAGAGGGGAGGAGGGTGAGGAGGGGGGATTCTGGCACTTCCATAGGCTTCGAAGAAGAGGAATACATGCGTCAATCTGTAAGCAATGGCTTTCCAACCCCAGGACCCTTGGGAGTAGTACGTGGCTGGGAGGAGGAAGTTCCAGATGCTGTCATCCTGAGTGACCCCGAGGAGTCTGCTTCTCAAGCCTCATAAAATTTGAGGTGCATAGGCAACCTCATTCTTCAAAGCCTGCGAATGGACCCAAGAATACGTGGCATAAAGGAGAAGGATGATTACTGGTTGGCAACCCTCCTTGACCACCGTTATAAGGGAAAGTTCTCAGAACTCATCCCGTCCCCACATAGAGTGCCGAAGATAAAATCTCTTGAGGACACATTAAAGAGGATTTTATTGAACATTTTTCCTGACTCCAGTAGGTTACAGTGTCGTGGAAAACGTATGTTTGAGTCTTCTGTTGGTCAAGAGAGGAGCGTTGGAGAAGGCATCTGCCTAAGTGAGGCATTTCAGATTTTTTTTTAGTCCTCACCACCCAGGGCTGTCAGCTTCCACATCCCATCGGCAGCGTCTGCATCACATGGTGGATTACCTTGGGGCTAAAACAGAGATGGAGAGCTTTCCAGCTGATGATCCACTGACTTACTGGGTCATGAGAATAGACCACTGGACAGAACTTGCCCAGTATGCTATTGAGTTGTTGGGCTGCCCTGCATCCAGCGTGCTTTCAGAATGGGCATTCAGTGCTGCAGGAGGTTTCGTTACTGATCATAGAACGCATCTGTCCACAGACTCCGTGGATCGTTTGACTTTTATAAAAATTAATCAGTCCTGGATTACCAGCTATGAAGCCCCTGATGCCGATGTCACTGATTAAGTCTTTTTGGGATGTGGAATCTCTGCAGGACTTCGAGGCTGCCTAGCTTTGAGGGTGTTCAATCATTTCATCTGGAAGAATGTTTTTGGTATAGGTTTTTGGGGCACAATTAACACCCAAAGACCAATTTTTCAGCACCTGTTTGACAGGTGCATATCATTGCAATTTTTTTACAGCAAGGCCAATTCTTGCTTCATCAAGAGTACCTCTATAGGGTTACGGTGGGAAGGCCCCAACACCCAAAGACCAATTTTTCTGCACCTGTTTGACAGGTGCATATCATTGCAATTTTTTACAGCAAGGCCAATTCTTGCTTTCATCAAGATTACCTCTATAGGGTTACGGTGGGAAGGCGCCACTGACACCCAAAGACCAATTTTTACGCACCCGTTACTTCTATCCAAAGTCAAAGTGACACCAGAATGTATCCAAAAAATCTCTAATCTTGTTCCCAGTGCACTACATTGTGGCCTCATCATACACACTGGCTCCCCAGCTGTTGCTGAGCAAAATAAAGGCAGCTTACAGGGAAAATTTCTTTTTTTTGGCTTTATAAATGCAATTATTGCTGCAGCAGATTCTAGACATGGTACAAATCTGCCACTTTACAGGTAGACTAAGGGACCCCCCCCCCCCCAGGCACTATATTGGAAGGAATTTTTCATTTTTATGCTTTCACTTTAAAAATCAAAAAATCACGGCTCATTTAAAAATGAAGTTTTTCACAAACTTTTTTTTTATTGATACATTTCCCCCAGGGCAGGACCCGGACCCCTATAACCATTGTATGCCCAATTACTTGCATATAAGCCTTCAAAATGGGCACTTTTGATTTTTGACGTTCGGGTCCCATTGACTTTAATATGGGGTTCGTTATTCGGGTCCGAACTTTGACGGGGCACTCGAGAAGAAGTGGAGCCACTAACGTCGCTGAGGGACCCCAGAAGGAGGATTGGGGCCACTCTGTGCATAACCAACTGCACAATGGAAGTAAGTATGACATGTTTGTTTAAAAAAAAAAGGAACCTTTACAACCCCTTTAACTACCATGCCTCGGGAAAGCCCTGACCCTGCCTGTGAAGTGGCACATTTGTGTATTGTATACAACCTACTAAAGTGTTGATGTTGACAAAAGTATTTTCCACAAAACCCTTACCTAGTGGTGAAGGTCTGCAGAGTGCTTATCAGAATCTGGAACAATTAGAGCACCCAATATACTGCCCCCCATGTGAATGACTAAAGGGTACATGCTTAGCATGTAAAAACGCATTAACAAAATACAAAAAAGTCCTTTAATAAAAAAGAAAAAGCCCTGAGATGTGCATTCACAGTCAATTGCTTTATCTAGTGATGTAGATCCACATCACAGTTATGATGCCTGATGTCTGCTGACCCGCTGAAAGATAAAAATACTACCCACGATGCACATCTGGTGGCATCACTTTACTCCCTCATAATGACAGATTTGGCAGATGACAGCCGATATAGAAAGAAAAAGGTGGGGTCTCCCATGTGATGTCATTGACCATACAGTTATGGCCAAAAATATTGCCACCCCTGCATTTCTGTCAGATAATGCACTACTTCACCCAAAAAAAAGTTGCAATTACAAATGTTTAGGCATTCGTGTGTTTATTTATTTTGTTTGTATTGGTATGACACAAAAAAGTGGAGAAATAAAAAGCCAAATCTGACACATTCCATGCAAAAATGCAAAAAAAGACTGATCAAAATTATTGCCACCCTCAATTTAATATTTGGTAGCAGACCCCTTGAAAAAAAAAACTGAAATCAATTGCTTCCTGTAACCATCAAGGAGTTTATTACATCTCTCTACTGGAATTTTGGACCACTCTTCTTTCGCCAACTGCTCAAGGTCTCTCAGATTGGAAGGCTTCCTTTTCCCAACTGCTGTTTTAAGATCCCTCCACAGGTGCTCTATGGCAGTGGTTCTCAACCCTGTCCTCAAGTACACACAACAGGCCATGTTTTCAGGTTTTCCTTTATCTTGCACGGGTGCTTTAAATCAGAGTCAATGACTTGGTATTCTGGACAGCTATTTTATCAGCTATATTTATTAAGAGAAATTCCCAAAACATGACATGTTGGGGATACTTGAGGACAGGGTTGAGAACCACTACTCTATGGGATTTCAACCTGGTCTCGTTGCTGGCAAGTTCAGCACTCTCCAGCGCTTTGTCTTAAACCATTTCTCGGTGCTTTTTGACATGTGCTTTGGGTCATTGTCCTGCTGTAAGACCCATGACCTCTGATGGAGACCGAACTTTCTGACATTGGTTCCTACATTGCACCCCATAATTCTTTGCTAGTCTTTAGATTTAATAATGCCATGCACACGGTCAATAAATTCAGTGCTTGAAGCAGCAAAGCAACCCCAAAACATCAGTGAACCTCCACCATGTTTGACTGTAGGGACAGTATAATTTTCTTTAAAGGCCTCATTTCTTTTTCTGAAAACAGTAGAATGATGGGCTTCAACAAAATGCTGTAATTTTGTTTCGTCTGTCCACAGCACATCCTTCCACTTCCTCAGGTAAGAGTTGGCAAACTCCAATCTGGATTTTTTATGTTTCTGTGTCAGCATTGGGGTCCTCCTGGGTCTCCTACCATAGCATCTCTTTTCATTCAGATGGCGACGTGTAGTGCAAGCTGACACAGTTGTACCCTGTGCCTGAAGGTTAACTTAACTTAAATTTGTCTGGAAGTTGATTGAGGATCCTTATCTACCATTCGAACAATCCTTTGATGCAGTCTTTGATCATTTTTCTCTTTTGTTAATGTCCAGGGAGATTAGCTACAGTGCCATGGGCTGTAGACTTCTTAACAATGTTGCACACAGTGGATACAGGAACATCAATATCTCTGGCGATGGACTTGTAACCTTGAGATTGTCCATGCTTTTCCACAATTTTTGTTCTCAAATTCTCAAACTATTTTGTGCTGCTCTTTCTCTTATCTGTACCCGTGTGGCACACAGAGACACACAACAGAAAAGTTGAGTACATTTTTCACCATTTTAACTGCCAGTGTGATTTCTATATTGTCAGCACTTGTAAATTGATATAGGTGAGTTTAATTACAAATTACAGGAGCAGCACAAACTTGGAATGCAATTATTTCATACAATTTTAAAGGTGACAATAATTTTGGCCAGTTCATGTTTGGAGTTTTGCATGGAATGTGTCAGATTTTACTTTTTGTTTCTCCACTTTTTTGTATCATAGCAATAAAAACAAAATAAATAAACATGAGAATGCCTAAACATTCGTATTTGTCACAATTTTCTTGGCAAAGTGGTGCATTATCTGACAGTAATGCAGGGGTGCCAATATTTTTGGCCAGGACTGTATATGGTCAATGAAGTCATAGGGATCCCTTTGGTTACCCATTTTTGGTTGGGAAAATGGGAAAACATTCAGACATTCATCTGAACGCTTGAACAGACAAGGCTTGGTCTAAACTTGTGTTCACAAAGTGTACACTGGCCTTCAAGTCCTGGCAGAGCCTGTTGGCACATTTGTGCACATGCAGGGATTTTCCACCCAAGTGCAAACACAGGGAAGGTTTCAGACCTCCCTGGCAGCAGTCTTTGCACATACGCATTATGACATTATGAAAGGCGAGGTGATCGAGGAGCCAGACTTAGCAGGGTTGGTTCCGACCAGATTTTACTTTCCACTTGTGTCCACCAGCAGGTGATATGAATAAAGCAGGACTGGAGCGAAGAATTGCTCTTGGCCTGGGACTCAGGAAGCCAAAAACCTGAGAGAGCTGCTTGTGTGAAGTTTGCTTTGTGAGAGAAAGAAAAGGTTTGTATTATCTTTGTTTTGTGGGTGACTGGGAGAAGCCCTTAACCCCTGAGTTAGGAACCTGCAATGTTTAGTTAGTGCCTGGATGGCAAGGATTTATTTTCTGTTTTCTTTGTTACATTTTCTTGCAATATTTTTAAATAAAACAGGCTATAAGTCAGATTTTAATAAAACCTGCAATTTGGACTTCCTTTTTCCTAGGGAAGGTGATCCCCCTTAAACTAACCCCTGACAGCGTGAATCCCTGCACATGCGCAGATGGTTGAGAAAACAAGTGCATATGTTTTACAGGGCTCCCTCTGTAGACTCCCACTGGGGAGCTAGGACATTTAAAAAACAAAAAAAAAATACTGATTAGTGGCAATATTTTAAAAACACAAATTATTTTTATTACATGCTTGAGAGATGCCTTTGTGCTGTATGTGGTTTTACAGAACAGTACATACTTACCAGACAGCATCAGTGACATCATATTTTGACATCACATATTGTGGATGTGTAATTGAGTTTTTAAATTGTACTATTAATTTAGCTTAAGGCTAAAGTATGGCCCAAAATTATGATTGTATGACAATAAAAATACATCTAATGATGTTTCCCCATCTCTGGTTGCTACAGCATTTGTTTCATATTTATCTAATACAGATACTTATATAGCACCATCAATTTACATCTAATTTTAGTTTTACTGTGCAGATCGCCTGAAATTAGTTTTGGTCATACTCCAGTTTTAAATACAGCAGCAGCACTTCATTCTAATTCAAGATTTTTTTTTTTTTTTAGCTAGCATTGGCTTTGACACCTGAGCTGTACTACCTTGCATTGTACTAAGAGTTTTATGAAATATCAAAACTGATTGCACAAACCCCACATTCAGGTAACAGTGATTTTCTGTTCTATATAAAGTGCCTTGCAAAAGTATTCACCCCCTTGGCAGTTTTGTTGCCTCACAACCTGGAATTAACATGAATTTTTGAGGATTTGCATAATTTAATTTACAGAACATGCCCACAACTTTGAAGATGTTTTTTTTTTTTTTAATTATTGTGAAGCAAACAACAAATAGGACAAAATAACAGAAAAAGTCAATGTGCATAACTATTCACCCCCCTAAAGTCAATACTTTATAAAGCCACCTTTTGTGGCTATCAAAGCTCCAAGTCGCTTTGGATAAGTCTCTATGAGCTTGCCATATATTACCACATCTTACCACTGAGATTTTTGCCCATTCCTCCTTGCAAAACTGCTCCAGCTCCTTCAAGTTGGATGGTTTGCACTTGTGAACAGCAATCTTTAAGAGTGACCACAGATTTTCTATTGGATTGAGGTCTGGGCTTTGACTAGGCCATCCATTCTAACACATTTACATGTTTCCCCTTAAACCACTCAAGTGTTTCTTTAGCAGTGTGTTTGGGGTCATTGTCCTGCTGGAAGGTGAACCTCCATTCTAGCCTCAAATCACACACAGAGTGGTACAGGTTTTGCTCAAGAATATCCCTGTATTTAGCACCAGCCATCTTTCCCTCAACTCTGATTAGTTTCCCAGTCCTGACTGCTGAAAAGCATCCCCACGGCATGATGCTGCCACCACCATGTTTCAGCAGGTGGCAGCAGGGGGCAGCAGGGGATGGTTTTCTTTGGGTGATGTGATATGTTGGGTTTGCGCCAGCCATAGCGTTTTCTTTGATGGCCAAAAAGTTAAATTTTAGTCTCATCAGACCAGAGAACCTTCCTCCATACATTTTGGGAGTCTCCCACATGCCTTTTTGCAAACTCAAAACGTGCCATTTTGTTTTTTGCTGAAAGTAATGGCTTTCTTCTGGCCACTCTGCCATAAAGCCCAACTCTATGGAGCGTACGGCTTATTGTCGTCCTATGTACAGATACTCCAGTCTCTGCTGTGGAACTCTGCAGCTCCTCCAGGGTTACCTTAGGTCTCTGTGCTGCCTCTCTGATTAATGCCCTCCTTGTCCGGTCCGTGAGTTTTGGTGTGCGGCAGTCTCTTGGCAGGTTTGCTGTTGTGCCATGTTCTTTCCATTTGGTTATGATAGATTTGATGGTGCTCCTAGGGATCATCAAAGATTTGGATATTTTACTATAACCTAACCCTGACTTGTACTTCTCAACAACATTGTCCCTTACTTGTTTGAAGAGTTCCTTGGTCTTCATGGCAGTGTTTGGTTAGTGGTGCATCTTGCTTAGGTGTTGCAGCCTCTGGGGCCTTTCAAAAAGGTTTGTATATGTAATGACAGATCATGTGACACACAGGTGGACATCATTTCACTAATTATGTGACTTCTGAAGGTAATTTGGTTGCACCAGAGCTTTTTATGGGCTTCATAACAAAGGGGGTGAATACATGCGCACATGCCAATTATCAGATTTTTTTTCTGAAAAATAGTTTTATATATATATTTTTCTAATTTTACTTCACCAACATAGACTATTGTGTTCTGATCCAACACATATAATTCAGATTAAAAAAAAACAATGAACTAAAGGCTGTAATGTAACAAAATAGGTAAAAAGTGTGGGTATTAATCTCTCTAAATGCTCCGCTCTCCCCATCAACATCCCTCAACACACCAAAGACACACTCACACTCCGCTCTCCCCATCAACATCCCTCAACACACCAAAGACACACTCACACAATCATTCGGCCTTTCCCTAACAAAGACCACCCTTTCATACCTAGGAATTCAAATTATTAGCTCACAGACCCATGTCACGTGGGGGTCTAGGCCTACCTGACATCTGGCTATACTACATCTCCGCCAGGCTGGCCCAATTGGCCCAATGGCACTCCTCCTTAAGTGGTACCCCCTGGCTTCAATTTGAGACACAATCTATCCGTCCCTTTTTTTTACCAGGCCTTCTATGGCAAACCAACCTGAAACCCAGTGAAGTAAACCCCCTGAATAGGTTAGTGGGACAATCCTTGAAGATTTGGTCGTTTTACCGATCCAAGCTGAAACTTCGATCCCCTTCCCCACCCCAAACGTCGTTCCTCGGCGACAAGAGCTTCCCTCTGGCCTACCACTCCCCAGCAGCTTTCTCATGGTGGATACACCACTCATTAGTCACCCTGAAATCACTCACAAACCGCTTAGGATTCCTCCCCTTCACTGACCTACAATCCAGATTCCAGATCCCCAGAGAAGAATTCTATAAATACCTACAAATCAGACATTTCTTTCAGTCTCTATTTAAACAGGCAGGCAACACTCCTCCCAACTTTTATGAACAAATATGCTTGACACAGTCTAGAGATAAGGGTACGTTATCCTCAATCTACAAAAATATACTAGATCTTAACCTCCCCGAAAAGTCCACCGCCATGCTCAAATGGGAGTCAGAATTAGACATCGTTTTCTCAAGTGAAGACTGGTCTGGCATGCTAACTAATCTACATAAATGCTCAAAATCCATTGCAGTCAAAGAAACAATTCTGAAAGTTCATTCTAGATGGTACCTTACCCCTGACAGAGTACACAAATTTTACCCTTCGGTTCCCGCTACCTGCTTTAGGGGCTGCCAGGAGCTGGGCACTTTGTTGCACACCTTCTGGAGCTGCCCCCATTTACAGCATATCTGGAACCAAGCTTCTATTAAAGTGGAGGCCCTCTCAGGCTCAAATACTGCACTGACAGCGCCTATTTGCCTTTTATTCGCCCCCATCCCAGGTATCCCCCCTCACACGCTCAACCTGATCAACACATTGTTTTCTGCAATACAGTGGACGATAGCCCTCAATTGGAAATCTCAGTCGATCCCCTGGGCCCAAGTCATGCAAAGAATGGAAACCATTCGCCTTATGGAAAGATTGTTCCACTCCATAATGGACACTATACATGTTTTCGATAAAAAATGGTCAGCCTGGCACTTAGATCAACTGCTGGCTGCACTAGACCCTCTCACGCCTCCGCAATGATGGCGCTAAACACACTACTGGCAATCTAGTGCCCCACCCCACTACCACCTTAAGTAAATGGAAAGTCCTTAATATATCGGATCTTTCTTGGCAGTAATTATATAGCCTTATTTTTTATTTTTCTAGCTCTTCTCATGACTACAGTTATGTTTTTGTTTGTTAATAAGTTTTCTATAAAACACTTTCTTATTGGAAAAGACTTGATGAGGAATCTTATCACTGACTAGCACTTCTCTGACAGCGCCCTCCATCTGGAGACTCATACTCCCTCACTGTTCACCAGTAGTCACCAGGTTGGAGCTACGAGCTGAGGTAATAAGTTGCATAGTAACAATAAGCTATAACATCTCGATGTAAAGCTACAAGAATGATTATTTATGTTCTTATGTTTGTATTTTTGCACTTCTCATCAATAAAAACGTTTGTAAATAAAAATAGGTAAAAAGTGAATACTTTTGCAAGGCACTGTAGTCTTTATACATTCATATGAAGTGGTTTCAACAACCAACAAAATTCATTGTATTCATGAGGACCTCACATTTGACCAGCATGCAAGATATTATGACTATTTAAATTTTGCTAGTAATAATTATAATATGCTGAAGGCTGAGGGGAGACAGATCTAGCATCATGGGCTATTGTTATATGTGGAGAATATTATTGCCTTACTGAATCACACATGGTAAAGAACTGCCCTTTATCCCCAGTTCATGCCCTGGGCAGTCTATCATTAACATAGAAATGGGGGGTATGTGGCGCTAAACCCCAATGAATAACTATGGAATATCCTAAGGGACGTGTTCCCTAGTGATGGGTAACCTTAAGGAGGGGGGTGTAATGATAAATTCACATATAAAATGCTGACATCATAAATAAATATATATAAAATACAATAAAGTGAATGTATATTTCTGTATTTAGTGTTTGGTAAAATTACCATATTTATCAGCGTGTAACGTGCACAGGCGTATAACATGCACCTTAATTTTATGAGGGAAGTTTCAGAGAAAAAAGACATACATTTCAAATAAAGAACTTTGAAGAAAAATAAGAGTCAGTGCCCTTCAATTCAGTCTGGTCAGTACCCATCTACAGCCTTGTCATTGCCCATCATTGCAGCCTGATCAGTGCCCATTTTCAGCCTCTCCATTGCCCATCAATGCAGCCTGATTAGTGCCCATCTGCAGCCTCTCCATTGCCCTACAATACAGCATGATTAGTGCCCATCTGCAGCCTCTCCATTGCCCATCAATGCAGCCTGATTAGTGCCCATTTGCAGCCTCTTCATTGCCCATCAATGCAGCCTGATTAGTGCCCATCTGCAGCCTCACCAGTGCCCATCTGCAGACTCACCATTGCCAGATTACACAGAGGGATCGCCTGTTTACTTGGCACACAGTCACACACAGTCCTGCCTCCTGGATGGTTCCTATGATAGACAAAACACTGGACTTGTGACGTCTATCATGAGACATCCAGGAGGCGGGAATGTGTGTGACTGACCTCAGAGTAAATAGGAGATCCCGGCTATGCCTAACCCGGCCATGTTGGCACCTCCCCCCTGAGGCAGCCAGGTTACTATCGGCGTATAACTAGCACCCATGATTTTCCCTCTATTTTTAAGGGGGGAAAAGTGTGTGTTGTACATTGATAAATACAGTATTTACATGTTGTTTTTTTTCTTCTATAAAGCTGTCCCTACCTTGGTCAAGGAAACAGAGGCAGAGCTGGCAAGGCAAACTGGGTACAAATAATGAAAGCTGGAAAGGGGGTGCCAAGTTGAAAAATGTGGAGCCACCATACTTGGAGGGAGACTCATTTCAAGTTCCCTTGGTTTTTATTAGCCTTTTTCTGGGGAAATGGCAGGCAGCAGCAAAAATACTACTTACAGTACTTGCCAACAACAACCCCATCGTCTTCGGTAATAACTTCCCTGTGTCCGATTTTTGCTGAACTGGAAGAAAAAAAAAGTCTCCACCCCCCCACACACACACACACACACACTACACTCATACACACACATGCCCAGCACCTGTATGCCATCTAGCCACCTCAACTGCTTCTGTACTAGCTGCCAAAAACATTTATCAATAAATGTTTTTTTTTTTTTGCCTCATAAGGCCATCCTTGTCCTTGACATGGGATGACACAGCAAGGCTGTAACTAAAGCACTTCCAGTAGTTCATGGACATGATTGCATGTATGTCAATAATTTATCACTGACTGGAAGTGGCACAATATGTGTCATGTCAGAGAGAGGGCTTTTAGTACAAAGGGAGTGGAATTTTTTTGACTGTGAAGCTGACTTTCAATAAAATGAATTAGCCCTGGATTACAGAGGACTGTAAAACACCTGCTGCATATGGTACTAATAAAAACAAAACATTTATTTTTTACTTTCAAATTTTTTTATTATTGAAAAAAAAAACAAAGACAATAATAAAACACAATAATACATACAGTCGATGCATAGAGGCGAGTTGCATAGCATCAAGAATATATAGGAAACAAAGAACCTCTAGTAGGCAAGGTGTTGATGTATTCCAAAACTTACTAGAAAAGGCCTCCCTAGGAGTGCTGTGAATGGCGAGACTAAGGCCCCCCAGGAGTTACCCTGTGGCACCCACGTCCCCCCGCTCAAAAAAACTCTTGCTCTGGGAGGTTCCCCGACACCCCTAATGGGATCAAACTGTGTCGGAGCAGCCCCCCCAAGTTCTCTGGGGCATGGTCTAATCCGAATGGAGGCTCACAGGACTGCATAAGCAACTTTGGAAAATGCACTCAGCACAGGGGTCCCCCAGGGGGGAATGACCCCCCAAATCCAGGAACTCCTGCACCGCACTGAGAACTGCACTTACTAAAAGGCCACAACAAGCCCCTGTGAGGCAGACCTTAATACAAAAAATGCAATAAAATAGAACTAGAAAGAAGAAAAGTAGAAGAGGGTAAGGAAAAGGAGGGGAGTAGAGAGAAGGGGAGGGGAAGCCGTCTGACAGGTAGTAGGTTGAAGGGAAGATGTTGACGCATCTTGGTTACGTTTGTAAACCAGGGATGAGGGAGATACCCATGTGGTTTGCCCAGGGTTCCCAGGTGGACTCGAATTGTGCTTTGGAGTCTAGGAAAACACTGGTCAATTTCTCTTGGGACATAATCCAAGAAATTTTGTGCTTGGCGGCTTTGAGGGATACCCCTGTTTTTTTCCAGGCCTTGGCAATTGTCAATTTAGCACCCAGGAGAATAAAGTGGGTTAATTTGCGGCTCCATTTAGAGGCTCCTGAGATAATGGCGTTCAATAGGGCTACTGCAGGGGTTCTGGGTAGTTTAAGCCCAGTCACTGTGTGAATTAGGGTAAATAGCCTTTTCCAGAATGATCTGATTTTGGGACATTCCCACCATATGTGGGCCGAGAGTGGGTTGGATGTTGCATTACGTAGCTGTTAGCTCTCCAGAGGAATGTGTTTTGCATTGGTTTAGTGTCAGCGACAGTCATCGTTATCGGTGCGTGGTCCGACCACGTCATAGTGTGGATGACAGATGCACTGATTTTTTGCAGTAGCCACTTATCGGTTAAAAACATGTCAATCCTAGAATATGATTTATGATATGGAGAAAAATATGTGAAATCTTTTTCGGACCTGTGATGGCATCTCCACACGTCAAACAAGTCATGTGACGTGAGGAGGTGCCTCAGGGGAGACTCCTTTCTTTTCACTGCAGAAGTAGAGTCCATGTGTACGTTAATCACTGAGTTGAAATCCCTGCAGATCAGTAGAGGCCTTGTTTGGCTTCTTGCGCTAAAGTAATGGTCTTTCGAAGAAAAGTCATCTGTTGGGTATTGGGGGCATATACATTCACCAATGTATATTTGGTTTTGTTGATTGTGCAGATCAGAATTAAGAATCTGCCATGGGGGTCAGAGATCTTTCGGACCAGGTGGAAGTCAATGTTGTTTTTGATAGCTATGAGGACTCCTCTTTTTTTAGAAGTGAATGCAGAATGGTAAATATGGGAATATTTGTTGTTAGAGCACAGATTTGTCGATTGGGGTGATAGGTGAGTCTCTTGGACACACAGTATATCACTGTGGAGTTTTTCCGCAGTGAGCCATAGAGAGTGTCTCTTAGCAGGATGATTGAGTCCCTTGGCGTTCAAGGATAAGATGGTGATCGTCATTGCTGGGTCTCAGTGGTGTGTGGATGGGAAAAACAACATGAAACACTTACAGTTAGAAGCTAGTAGGCCGAGCTGGAGTAGGGGTTCACTTTTCCAGAGCATCCAGTGGATGGGAGGAGCTGTGTCTTTGTGACGTAGGATCGTAGCTATGAAAGAAGCAACAAGTCAGAGTAATTGCAAGGAAAAAAACAAAAACAAATAAACCGGTGAACTTTCCTGTTAGGTGCAGGACATACAATACGGAAGTAGGTGCGGCGTGGATAAACCTGAACTCGAGCTGTAAACAGCTAGGCCGCTGTGGGGGTAAACAGTTAGTGAGGTATAAGAACTGAGTGTTCAACAGTGAACAGTGGACAGTGAGGGAGAATTTATTTTTTGTTGTGCCATGTTAGTGACAGCCAGTTTCGTTCAGGTGCTGGTCTGGGGAAGGTGTCCCTTGTTTCCATGGTTGTGGTGGGGTTGTGGTGGTTTGCATTGTGGTAAGGGTGAAGCAGAGGTTGCTGGAGGTTCCAGGATGATGCCCCAGTCATGAAGAAAATGCATTCCTCTCTGCAGATCGGTGACAGTATGGGTGGTTCCATTTTTCGTGATAAGGAGGGTCGCAGGATATTTCCACTTGTAGAGGATTTTATGGTTATGGAGGCCTTTCATGATGGGGTTCAAATCCCTTTTGAGCTGGAGCGTGTATTTGGAGAGATCGGGGAATATTTGAATCCCGTCGAATGGGCGGGGCAGAGGTGATTTGTTTCTCGCTTCATACAGTAGTCTCTTTTATATGAAAGAAGTGAATTCTCATGAGAACGTCTCTTGGTACTGATGCTGCTAAGTGGGAGGGTTTCGCAATTCTGTGAATTCTGTCTACTACAATGTCTCTGGGCGCTGCATCAGGTATAATGGTGTGTATAACATCTTTGGTGTATTTTTGCAGATCTGTCGGTGGTATGTTCTCAGGTACCCCCCTCAGCTTCAAGTTATTGCGCCTGGAGCGGTCTTCCAAATGGCCAGCTTGGCCCGGACCCATGCTTGCTCATCTTTAACTTCCTCATACGTGTCAATCAGATCATTAACAGTAGTTTCCCATTCCGCCATTCCCCTTTCTATAGTAGTGACCCTCTGTCCCATTGCATTCAAGTCAGAGTTGATCTTGTGGAACAGGGAGGAGAGATCTGTCATCAGGGATGTCTGCAGGGACATGAGCATGTCCTTCAGTGTAGTGTCAAGGACTGGCTGCCCTGAGGTGGGGAAGGATGCCATGGAGCTGTGCAGGGACTGATTGGATTGGAATGGGATGAAGGCCTGGTTTGGTATGAAGGCCTGGTTTGGTAGTGGCACCTGAGGCGGCTGTGATAGCGGTGAATCCATCCGCATCCTGGCCTTTGCTGGGCTATTCGTGAGGGGATCTGAGTCAGTGGCTTGTGTGGGGATTGGGGCAGTGTTTTTATGCCCATTTCTTCCTGAAAATCGTCAGGCAGGTCCATGTATGCCTCCCGCGGCGCCGCGAGGCCGCCGCCATCCTAGATGTCACTGACCTGGGCCTCCGGTGGGAACATGAAGACAGTGAGCTTCTGGGGGGTGTGATTGCCGATCCGTTTGCGGGACATCGTCGGCCGGGATGTGCTGCTAGTCTGGGGCACAGATGGCGTGATTCTGCTCCGTCTAGCAGGCTGCAGTCGCTCCGGTTTTCTCCCTCACTGCAGATCTGAGAATTCAGGCGTCCATCTAAGACGCTGGCTAGCCACGCCCCCATGTTTAACATTATTGAAAGCAAATTCTGCCAGGGGCAGCAACGCTACCCAATCATCTTGCACAAAAGAGGTGAAGCATCGGAGGTATTGCTCGACTGTTGGTCTGAGGATGGTAGGCCAAGGACATGGACAGTTCAATCTTCAGGGCACTGCATAAGGCCTTCCAGAAGCGAGAGGTGAACTGCACCCCTCTATCTGAAACGATATCCACAGGGAACCCATGTAGCCTGACTATCTCTTTAATGAAGACCTGGGCTGTCTCCATGGCAGAGGGTGTGCTCTTCAATGGTACAAAGTGGACCATCTTAGATAAAAGGTCAACCACATTGAAAATGGCTGAGCAACCTTCTGACGGGGGAAGTTCCACTATGAAATCCATGGCAATCATTTTCCAGGGACGCTCAGGAACTGGTAAGGGTCTGAGTAGGCCCCATGCCTTGCTTCTAGTGGTCTTGCTACAGATACAGGTGGCACAATAACTTATAAAGTCTCTGCAATTCTTTTCAAGATCCGGCCACCAAAATGTGCGTTGAACCAGTTCCAATGTTTTATGCACTCTGAAGTGGCCTGCTAGGGGATGATAATGGCACAAGTTTAACACTGTGACTCGGACATTTTCGGGCACAAAGATCTTGTCCCCTTTCCACAGCAATCCATCCTGGGGTAATAGGGTAACTCCGGGTGGACCAGACACACCTACAGAGGCTTGCTTTAAGCCAGACATTAGACCAGTTTGCAAAAGTAAGAAGTTACCCTCTGATAGGATGTTGTCTGGGACTGGTACTTCCTTCGGATCATCAAACATTCGGGAAAGGGTGTCTGGTTTGGTGTTTTTGGAGCCTGGCCCATAGGTTATATGGAACGAAAACCTAGAGAAGAACAATGCCCATCGTGCCTGGCGTGGTCTCAGACGTTTGGCAGCTCTCAAATACTCTAGGTTTTTGTGGTCCATGTAAATGAGTATAGGGTGCGCTGCTCCTTCCAATAGGAACCTCCACTCCTCAAGGGCAGATTTAATGGCCAGAAGCTCCCGGTCCCCAACGTCATAGTTCTTCTCGAACGGTGTAAGTTTACGGGAGAAGAAGGCTATTGGGTGCATCAAGTCCTTGGGGCCCTGGCGTTGGGAGATGACAGCTCCAACCGCGGTCTCAGAAGCATCTACCTCAAGTAAATAAGGAAGAGTAGGATCAGGGTGACTCAGAATAGGGGCAGGCGTAAAAAGTCCTTTTAGGTTTGTGAAGGCGGCCTGTGCCTCAGGAGTCCAATGGAACCGGACATTTTGCTTGGTCAGCTGTGTAATTAGGGCAATGATGGCGGAGAATCCCTTGATGAACCTCCAAAAAAATTTTGCAAAGCCAATGAAGCGCTACACCCCCTTTTTGTCTGAAGGTGCAGGCCAATCCAGAATGGCTGAAACTTTCTGTGGATCCATTTTGAATCCCTCTGTTGAGATCACTAGGCCAAGGAACTGGATACACTGTCGCTCAAATTCACACTTTTCTGGCTTTGCGTATAACCTGTGTTGGCGGAGATGACAGAGTACATTCTTAACATGCTTCCGATGCTGCTCAAGAGATGAGGAAAAAATCAAAATATCATCCAGATAGACAAGTACATAAATGTCCAGACAGTCTCTGAAAACATCATTAACTAGATGCTGGAAAGTAGCAGGGGCATTACATAGTCCGAACGACATTATCAGATACTCATAATGGCCTAACCTGGTGCGAAAAGCGGTCTTCCATTCATCCCCTGCACGGATGCGGACCAGGTTATACGCCCCCGGCAGGTCTAACTTGGTGAACACAGAGGAAGTCCTGAGTCTTTGAAAAAGTTCAGTTACCAGGGGCAGAGGGTACCAGTTTTTGACTGTGATTTTATTTAATTCCCGGTTATCAACACAGGGTCGAAGAGAATGATCCTTTTTCTCCACAAAAAAAGATTCCTGCCCCTGCTGGAGAAGTGGAAGGGCGGATGAATCCCCTCTTGAGGTTCTCATCAACATAGTCTTTTAGTATCCCAAGTTCTCGTTCAGATAAGGGAAAAATCCGTCCAAAAGGAATTTCAGCACCGGGAAGAAGCTCGATCGGACAACCGTATGGATGATGAGGCGGAAGAACTTCAGCCCCTCATCTGCTGAAGACATCCAAAAACTCATGGTACTGTTCGGGCACAGCAGAATGTACCTCTGGATCTGGTACCAGGCAATGAAGAGGACCAGAGGTGCTGGGACAGGAAGGCAGACAGTGATGCAGGCAATAAGGTGACTGAAACTTGATGCTTCTAGTCTCCCAATTGATCTGTGGATTGTGTGCCTGAAGCCAAGGAAGGCCCAAGATTACTGAAAACATGGGAGAAGCAATGGCATCCAAACTTAAAGCGGAAGTAAACCCATCGATTTAACAGTTTAAAAAAAAAAAGGCATGCCGGGAATACTAACTGCACATTGGCTGTGCTCTCAACCAAACAGTCAAACCATCCAATGGCTGGTGTCATAACGGATCACATGTGCAGCACTGTGGCAGTTGAAGATTAAACAGAGGCAAAGATGGCAGCTTCCTTGGCTGAAAACGATAGGGGGGTTTACTTCCACTTTAATAGTTCCTTATGCTCTATGGAGGTGATTGCAGGCAGAGGAGGGGTTTCTTGGATCACTACTCCGGACTTGATACGGGACCCATCTGCCAGGAAGATGGAAAGTCCCTGGGTCTTGGGTTGGAGTGGGATGTGTTGTGCTGCAAAGTCTAAATCGATAAAACAACTACAAGCCCCTGAATCGATTATCGCAGTCACTGGTATTGTCCTCCCTGACAAATGGAACAAGATAGATAGAGCCAGGTGAGTGGCACTGGTAGAGGGAGGTGAATGGTTGGGAGAAGAGGTAGCCAGGACCTTGCGCAATTTAGCAGGACAAGAAGAGACATAATGACCAGCTTCCCCACAATACAAGCACAAGTAATTCTGTTGCCGACAAAGTCATTCTTGGGTGGACAGGGAGTGCTTAATCAGTCCAAGTAGCAGAAACAAAAGTCTGGTTAAGAGGCAAAGTCTTAGCCAAAGCTGGACTGGCACTGATGGCATACTCAGGAGTTGGCATCTGGGGTAGCATCCAAGCTGGGCGGAGCTGCTGAGTAGATCTTTCAGTCTTGCGCTCCCGGAGTCGTCGGTCCATCTGGATAGATACTGTAATTAAAGTCTCTAGGGCATCGGGGACCCCAATCCGGGCAAACTCATCCTTCAAACTCTCAGAAAGACCGAGGCCGAACTGGTGTCGGAGGGCTGGCTCGTTCCACTGGGTATCTGCGCTCCAGCGTCTGAAATCTGTCACATAGTCCTCGACCACTCAGTGGCCTTGCCGGAGCGTGTGGAGGGCAGCCTCAGCAGTAGAAGTCCATTGAGGGTCGTCAGAGTCGGGCCATAGCATCAAGGAAGGATGACAGAGAGTCCAGAACTTCATGGCGGACTTCAAGTAGGTGGTTAACCTAGGCCTGAGGTTCTCCCTGCAGTAGCGCTATAACAAAACCCACTTTGGTGACTTCGGATGAAAAAGTCAGGAGGTAACAACAAAAAATAAAGTTCACATGCATTGCGAAATGTGCGAAATTCGCTTCGGTTCCCAGAGAACCTCTCCGGAACAGGCACCCTAGGCTCAGGAGATTGTATCATTCCAGAGGAAGATGTTGGGATCGAAGGTAGGTCTGGCGAGATGGCCCGTATCTGCTGATGGAACAGCAGATATGGGGAACAGCAGATGCAGGCCAGCCGGTGTAGCGGATGCAGGTCAGCAGACGCAGGTTTGCAGAGCAGATGATCTTGGTGGGCAGGTGCAGGCTTGCAGAGCAGCGGATGCAGGTCAGCAGGTGCAGGTTTGCAGGCAGAAGCGGAGTCAGACTAACCGGGTCATACACATCAGGTTAAACAGCATAAACGGCAGGCAGAGAGTAGCCAGAATCCAGGCTGGGTCTTGGCAACAGGCAATCAGGCAGATGAATAAGCAGGGTCAAACAAACCGAGGTCAGGACTGGAGGCAGAAGCAAGGTCAGGAAGCCGGGTCAAACACAGGAACGGGGTACTGGCACAGAATCAGGAACACAGGTAACAGGAGCAGATCAAACCGCAAGGGGCGGCACTCTAGGAGCGTCTTTTTATAGACTGTTTGGTGCCAATGGGCGCCAATGCGCGCTAATGCGCGCGCATGCGCACATGCGTGCGCATGGTCTGCAATTCGCGAGTGCGCGCATCTGTGCGTGAGGTCCTTAATTCGCGAGTGCGCGCATCTGTGCGCGAAGTCCGTAATTTGCAAGTGCGTGCATCTGTGCGCAAAGTCTGTGGTGCGCATAGGCGCACGTCTTCTGGAGCGGGCAGTGTGTCCCCGACAGCGGGGGTACGGTGGAAGCACAAGGCGAAGGCAGAGGAGGAGGAAGAGGTCGCCAACGCAGCCGGGGCACCGCCAGCACCTCAGAAGGCAGGGTTAGCATGGCCAAAATGTGGAAAAGCTTTGTCAGCACGCCACAACAACCAGCACCACCAGCTGAGATGGAACGTCTTAGCAGGAGACAGCATTTCACCAACATGGTGGAGCAGTATGTGTGCACACGCCTACACGTACTGAATGACGGGTCTGCCCCCTTCAACATCTGGGTCTCCGAATTGGGCACATGGCCTGAGCTTGCCCTTTATGCCTTGGAGGTGCTGGCCTGCCCTACGGCCAGTGTATTATCTGAATTTGTATTTAGCACGGCAGGGGACGTTATCACAGACAAGCGCAGCCGCCTGTCCAGAGCCAATGTGGACAAGCTCACGTTCATTAAAATTAACCAGGCATGGATCCCATAGGACTTGTCCGTACCTTGTGCAGAATAGACATGTATACCGGTGTTCTGACAAAAACTGTCCGGCCATCGGATTGTGTCCGGCCACTTACTGCGCAGGCGCAGCGCTTGCGCAGTACGGAGGACAAGGAGATTCACAAAATCTCCGAAGATGAACGGCGCCTGCGCTGTGAGTGCAGGTTCAAGCCTCACCATCCAAGTGGACATATGGTAGCACATAGTGACAGGGCCCCTCACGGGCTCGCTTCGCTCACCACGCTTCGGTCACGGCCTCGCTTGGCCCGGCTTCAACCTCGAATGGTGTGGCTTGAACCTGGACTCACCGTGCAGGCGCCGTTCGTCTTCTGAGATTTTCTAAATCCCCTTGTCCTACGTACTGAGCAAGCACAGTACAGGGCGGACACTATCCGACGGGGGACAAAATCACCGGCCTTACCCAGCCTTTGTTGTATTTTTGAACCAGTGTTGGCTACCTCGTCCTCCTCCACCACCACCACTTCCACCTACACAGCCACATCCCCCGCCACCTCAACCTCCTACTCCATATGGACCTCATCCTCCTAGGTCAAGATTATAATTTTTTATTTTTTTTATTTCAAAGTATTTTATTTTCCCACTAGCTTATCCATTAAATTGAATAATTTTTTTCCAGAAAGGGCGTATTCTGGGGCATTCCCACCATATGTGTGGCATTGTGCCATTGAGTTTCTGAGGTTCTTAATGACTTCCTGTACCTCTTCTGCTGAGACGGGGGCCTCCAGCATTTTTTTTTTATGTTATTTTAAGTTATTTCCCTATCCACATTTGTTTTCAGAGCACCTGCCATGCTCTTAACAACATCCTGTTGCGATTTGCAGCCCTCTATCCCTTTCCATTACTTTTTTTTTAGAGCCATTTTAGTCCTCAAAAGTTTGGGTCCCCATTGACTTCAATGGGGTTTGGGTTCGGGGTCAAGTTTGGGTCCCGAACTCAAACTTTTTTCCGAAGTTCGGCCGAACCCGTTGAACCCAAACATCCAGGTGTCCGCTCAACTCTGATAAGGATGCATTTGAAATCCCTGAATGACGGTATTCCAAAGATGTCAACCTATTAGTCTTAATTGGGTTAGAACTAATGTATCTCTTGGGGGCGTGGTCTTGACTATGCACTAGACCAGACGTGTTTCCCTCGAGCTCCGGTGCCGACAGCACGAAATTAACTATAATCAGCACGCAGACCTAACCCACTCACCCTCGAAGATGAAGAGGAGAACCACCAAGTCCCTGACGAAAAAGGGACCCGCCAGTGGCTCCATTAAGAGGTATATGTCCGCAGATCCCCCAGAACTGGACGACCAGGACGGCCTAGGCCGCTCACCACGAGGCAGCCTCGCAGCGTCCGGCTCCGCCTCCCGGAGCAGGCCAGATCACAGACATCTCTCTCCCACATCATCTGCGGGCTCCGATGGGGAGGACCGCCACCCTAGACACGCCGGAGTCGCTTCCCTGGTGGAGGACTTACCTACCAAGGCCGATCTGGCTTCCATGCTTCTAGGCCTCGAACGCGTCATCAAGAAGGAGGTATCGGCGGTACGCTCGGACCTGTCGCAGGTCTTGCTCCGTGTCGAAGAGTCGGAGCTCCGTCTCGATCGCCACGCGACAGCAATCAGGGCCCTGCAAACCACCACCCGACAACTAGCGATTGCCCACAGGATGGCCCTCTACAAGCTGGAAGACCAGGAGAACCGGAGCAGGCGCAACAACGTCCGGATCCGTGGCCTACCCGAAGCCACAGGCGATGAGGACCTGCTCCCGTCCGTCCAGGGAATTTTTAACGGCCTACTAGGCCGCGCAGCGGATGCTCCCTTGAAGATTGACCGAGTCCATAGGGCCCTGCGCCCCAGAGCGGCCCCTACAGACATGCCGCGAGACATCATTTGCCGAGTCCATCACTTCCCGGAGAAGGAGCTGATTATGAAGAAAGCGAGGGACGTAGCTCCGCTGGACTTTGACGGCGCCTCACTCACCTTCTACCCGGACTTAGCCAAGGAAACCCTGGACAGGCGTAGGGCTCTACGCCCGCTCACGGAAGCTCTCCGGTCAGCCTCCATTAAGTACCGGTGGGGCTTCCCGGCTGCCCTGATCGCCCAGATGGAAGGGAAAACAGCGGTCCTTCGATTCCCGGAGGACCTGGAGAAATTTTGCCGCGACCTCAACATACCCCCACCGGATCTCCCGGGATGGACGGACATCCTCCCGCCGCTGCCTGGAACCAGCGACTCCCACTGGCACAAAGTAGACCGAAGACATCGATCTCCACCATCCACCTCACCTTCTCCGCCCGACTGAAGTCGGCCCCTCCGGAGCGAGCCTATCGCCTTGTCGGATGACATCGGCAACCCAACCTGCTAATTGATCGACCGATCTGTCCGAGCCCATCTGATCGAGCCTCTTGTTGGCCAACAGAGCGCCCCAGATGCCTTACAGTTTTTCCCTGTGTTTGTCCACGGTCTGGACGTCCCCCGAGTTATAAGTTACCAGTTTGCAACCTCTCAGACCGACCGCCCTACCCCCCGGTACCGGCTTATGGTGTTCAACCGGTCTCTATACCCAGTTCATCATACCACAGAAGGTCCCATCAAGCCCCCAGCGTTGGACTTCCGCACCGGGTACTCGGGTAGGACGGGGCCTTGAACCCTGTGTGAATTTGTTTTGTCTTATTTTATTTTAAAAACTTGCACTGCTCTTAATGTGCCTACATCGGGGAGACACAGGGCTGATTTCGCCCGAAGGTCACCCGATCATAGTAATGTTAGTAATGTTTTCTATTACTAGGTTCTTATCTGTGTTAAACTTACTTGGTCAACCACATTTGCTGACTGTACGTATATGCCTTGATTACACTCCTTTTCCCCCCACTGGTCACCCACCCCTTCCCCCCTGTAACATTCCTGCAGGTCTGCAGATTTCTGTCGGCGCCGGAGCACCGGGACACCTCTCCCCCCACTCTAATGGCTGGTGCCCCGTTGCGACGGCCCCCCCATGTCGGTGCGCGCCCTGTGCGGCGCCCTCACCCCCCCGCTCCCCCGGGGGCGGGGGGATTGGGGGTGCGGTGCGGGACGCGTGCCCGACCCTTGCAACGCATTGTTTTGCGTGCTCACACGACCGCCCTGATGGAACGGTCTTGGCTGTTTTTGTTTTTGTTATGTTTTGTCTCCCCCATCCCCCCTGACCTTCCCAATACCTCCCCCATCTCCATCCCTTCCCTCACCTGCCCCCCTCTCTCACACCCTCCTCTCTTCTCCCGCTCTTCTCGAGGCTCTGCCTGGGCCCTATGGGAACTATAAATGTGGAAATGTATACTGCCCTGATTGTGAACGCGGTACACCCCCAGGAACCACCATGACCCAAGCAAAATGAATTTCATTTAATGTCAGGGGCCTCCACGCCCCTGGGAAGAGACATGCCCTTTATAGAGACCTTGACCGCCTTAGGGGTGATATAGTTTTCCTACAGGAAACTCACCTCACACACACCACCACAGTTAAACTGCACTCCCCCTCATACCCCACGTGGTATTACAGCCTGTCTGATCTCCACAAGTCCAAAGGAGTGGCCATTGGATTCCGCAAGGGTACCGCGTTCACTTTTGGCTCTATGTTAAGCGACCCTTCGGGGCGCTTCCTGTTTGTAAAGGGCACCCTGGGCACCATGCCATGCACCCTGGCTAATCTATACGCACCCAACAGAGACCAAGCACGTTTCATTGCCGACACGCTCAGGAAATTGCGTGAATTTTCCGAGGGATGCGTCCTCCTAGCTGGGGACTTTAACACACCCCTGGAACCATCCCTAGACACCTCCAGAGGTGGCTCGACAATGTCGCACAAGAAATTAAGGTTCATCCGCAGACAAATGCATGACTCCCAGCTCATGGACGCCTGGAGGCTCATGCACCCACGCGAGCGTGACTACACACACTTCTCCACGGTACACCAAACGTACTCGAGAATCGACCTAATCCTAATTGACCACCAACACCTCCCCCTTCTAGTCAAATCAATAGTAGAGACCTCACCCATTTCGGACCACTCGCCCATATCCCTCACCATTAACGTCCGCTCACTACCCCTGAAACCAATTAATTGGAAAATGAACGATAGCTTACTCACTGACGAGATAGACGCGAAAGCGATAGGGGAAGAATTGACACACTATTTCAGAGATAATGCGACCCCTGACATCTCACCAGGAACTTTGTGGGAAGCCCATAAGGCCCATATTAGAGGGAAACTTATCGAACTTGGCGCCAGGAGAAAGAGAGAACGCACTCATAGACAGACCACACTACTCGCAGAAGTGAGACAGCTCGAACAACTCCATAAGGCCAGCCAGGCCGTGGCTCTACTTCAGTCCCTCACTGAAAAGAGGGAGGAGCTGAAGTCATTGCTACACCTGGAACACAAGCAGCGTACACACTTGATATCCCAACAGTTCTATGAATGGGGTGACAGACCCAGTAAACTTCTTGCACGCTCACTGCAACAACGGAAAGCTGCGTCATTTATTCCTAAGATCCGGGGCTCCTCCGCGGCCTTGGTGTATGACACGCCGGGGATCGCGAAGGAGTTCAGGGAATTCTACCAGCACCTTTACCAGGTCCAGCACTCTATAGGCAACAAGCAGGAAAAAACACAACGAATCAGGGACTACTTGAGCAAGGCTAATCTTCCCAGCCTCTCCCCCGAGACCCTGGCGACATTAGAGGGAGAACTCACATCAGACGAGCTCCACCAAGCCTTAAAAGCCATGGCAAGTGGCAAAGCCCCGGGACCTGACGGGTTCACGGTGGCATACTACCGAGCATTCGCGGACACCCTTATTCCCCGACTGACAAACTATGCCAACGTGACTGCAGACGGCAGCCAGCTCCGCTCTGAGACCATACATGCACACATAACAGTCATCCCCAAGGGAGGTAAGGACTTAACTAATTGTGGAAGCTTCCGCCCAATCTCACTCTTAAACATCGACGCCAAGATCTACGTGAAGGCTATAGCGAACCGCCTGCTCCCCCTGATCCCTCAGTGGGTGTCGAGGGACCAGACGGGCTTCATACCAGGACGAGAGGCTCGGGATAATTCCCTTCGCACCCTATCCCTCATAGCCCATGCCCGCAGGGACTCCCAGCCCACCCTCCTACTATCTACGGATGCTGAGAAAGCGTTTGATAGGGTGGACTGGGAGTTCCTCATGGCGACACTGACACACCTGGGTATCAACACCCCCCTCCTTCACCAAATCGAAGCTCTGTATAACTACCCAACAGCACAACTGCGCATTAACGGTACGCTCAGTGAACCATTCACTCTATATAATGGCACGCGCCAGGGATGCCCCCTGTCCCCTATCTTATTCACCCTTTCGCTAGAACCTTTCCTATCCACGGTAAGACTCAACCCCAACATACATGGGATAGTGGTGGGCGAGACGGAACATAAATACGCGGCCTACGCCGATGACATTTTATTTTACATCAGACAGCCCCTAATCACTATACCCAACCTTATGTCAGAATTCACAGCGTTCGGTGAAATCTCCAACTTCAAAATCAATAGAACAAAATCAGAAATCCTGAACCTAACTGTCCCCCCTCACGCAACCACTCACCTTAGACAATCCTTCCCCTTCACCTGGCAAACTAAGCACATGAAGTACCTAGGGATACAGCTCACCCCCAACCCAGCAGCCCTCTTTCGGACAAATTATATTCCTCTTCTCAACGCGTTACGCTCAGACCTGCATAAATGGACACAACTTGCACACTCTCTGTTGGGTCGGGTGGGGGTCATAAAAATGAACGTGTTGCCCAGGGTGCTCTTCCTACTACAAATGATCCCGTACAAAATCCCGATAGGTTTTTTTTTCACTGCTGAACTCCCTGACGACGAAATATGTATGGAACAGGAAGAGGCCAAGACTTCCGAGGTCTCTCCTTATTAAACCCAAAAATCAGGGCGGCCTCGCTCTACCGGACTATAGCCTGTATTACCGGGCGGTTATATTAAACAGACTCTCCGACTGGAAGTACCGACAGGAAACTAAACTGTGGGTATCACTCGAATCTGACCTATCCGGGTCCACACTCTCTACACATATGTGGATACCCAAGAAATTTAGGTTCTTGGCCCCCACAACCTCTCCTCTCACCCTGTCTACGCTAGCGGTGTGGGACTCCATATGTAAATCAAAAGCATGGAACTATAACTCTCCTCTACTCCCCCTCTTGGGCCACAACTATTTTCCACCGGGCAACATACCATCTAGCTCTCAACAATGGTACCTGGGGTCGAAAACTCTACTACACCAAGTTACCTCCTCATCAGAGATACTTCCACTACCAACCCTACTTAGCACATTCCCCATCTCCTTCATGGATCAGTGGAAACACCACCAACTTTCTGCCTTTGTCCATTCCCTCCCGAAGCCTCTCAGATCGGTAACCGACCTGACGCCAATCGAGTTGGCGTTCTCCGAACACCAACCTGTTGAGAAACCCATCTCCTACTTCTACCAAGCCCTCCTCTCACTTCAATCTGTCGGCAACCCGGCATTTATTCATAGCTGGGAGCTTGACCTCCACAGGACTTTGTCTCCGGATCAGAAGAAGAGCATCCTAATAATGGCACACTCCTCATCAGGGGCTTCCAAAATGGCAGAGGTTAACTATAAACTACTATCCCGATGTCACTACACCCCCGCCATTCTACACAAACTGTTTCCAGAAACTTCGCCCCTCTGCTGGAGGGAATGTGGAGAGAGGGCGAACCACGCCCATATTTGGTGGTATTGCCCCAGACTCCGTCCCTTTTGGTTGGCAATTCTATACTGGATCAAAGAAATCCAGGGTTGTGATGTTCCCAATGACCCTTGGTATGTCCTATTTCACTGTACAGGCAAACCAATCGGCCCTTACAAGCGTTCGGCGACCCCCCACCTACTCAACGCGGCTAAATCACTTATCCCCAAATTTTGGAAGACGAGGACCATACCGTCCCTACGTCAGTGGTTATTGAAAGTAGACTACATACACAGAATGGAGGACATGACCCTCACATTAAGGGGGAAAGCTGACCTCGCGAAGCAGATCTGGGCCGGTTGGTTTGCCTTTAAATATTCCACTCCCTATGCGGAAATCGTATCCTAGCATATGTCTCTTAGCACCCTACATGTCTCGAAGGGTTGTTATCCACCCAACCAGCCCAGGCAGAGTCTCCCTGTCCTCTCCCGCTTTCCTCTCTCTCTCTCTCTCACACTCTCTCATCTCTTTTCCTTCTCCCCTTTTCCACTTCCCCCCCTCTCCCCCTTCCCTCCCCCTGGACCCTCTGCCCTACTAACTCTCTGCTCCCCCTCCTACCTCCCAACCTCCCCCCCCCCCTTCCCCCCGATACCCCCATCTAAGTTTTCGTTTATGTTCTGTTAACCTCCCCAAAATGTGAAGGAAGATGTACCCATTGTTATTTCATTTCATACAATGTACTCTGTACATATGTCATGCCCTGTATGTTCTTCTTTCTTTTCAATACGGAAAAATGTGTTATGCATAATAATCTCAGAGTCATTAGTCTCTCTCTCTTATTAGAGAGATAGGGGTGGTATAAAGTGATTAAGCTCTAGGCCTATAGCCCCCCTTTGTCCCGGTCTAAATCCAAGATTGGGACCATATCCATAGTTAGTGCCATAACTAGGACCTCGAAATCGGGGAGGGCCTCCCCTACCTCCATGCACAGCCAGACCCTGGCTACGTGTGTAGGGAAATTTCCCATAATGGTTTCCCACACTCGAATAGGGTATTCCCCACCTTGATTGGATCCCTGTCCTTGGCCAGGTCTATGGGTATAATAAGAGGGGGCTTGATTATAATTGGGTGGAGCACCACCCCTCATATTTGCATTTGATGAAATGCCATCCCTCATATTATTCATTGGTCTATGGGGAGATTGGTAGGACCTCCTCCTCCCTCTAGGGTTATTACCTCCTTGTGGGTACTTGGAGATCAATTGTGAGCCTCCGGGTGAAACAACCCCAGAAGTATCAATGGGCTGTAATACCTCCATTTCTGTATTGGCAGTATTTGATTGCTCAGCCAGAAGTTTTTTCTTCCAATTGAACACAACCCCCCCACCCCAGGTAATCAACAAGATCTCTATTAAGTTTTTTTTTTTTTGCTCTCTCCTTTCCTGCCAGCAGAACACAATGATCATTACTCGTGGCTATAGCTGCAGGGAGTGATCACATGCAAAAAATCAGACATGCTGGTTATACTTAAATGCATCAATGGATCAACTTCAGTAAAACCAGCCTGCTTATAGATGGATTGACTCATGGCTCATACCTACTGAACTGTCTGAGATTTGATCCTAGGGAGGGGCCAAATACCCCCCCCCCCCCCCCCCCCCCGGTTCGCACCAGAAAATGCACAAAAAATGTGTGCAAACATGTGCTCATTTAAAAGGCTTATATGCAAGTTATTTCCATAAAAAGTGTATGGGGGCCCGGGTACTGTCCCCGGGGACATGTATCAATACAAAACAAGTTTTTAAAGCAACCGTTTTTTCAGGAGCAGTGTTTTTAAGAAAGTTTAAAGTGATACAATAGTCAAACACAAGTGCAAAAGTGTTGAAAAAAAAGTAGTGAGATGCAATAGGGTGGCTGCCCTTAAGCTGGCCCCTGGGTAACATCCTGCCTCATTGGAGTTAAGCCTCCTCCTCCTCACTTTCCTCCTCTCTTCAGTCAAACAGGTGCAGAAAAATTGTGCCTTCGGTGTTGGTGGTGCCAGAACACTGTAACCCCTTTAATTTAGTTAATCTTGTTGAGTGCCGAATCAGGCCCTGCTGTAAACAATTATTTTAAAAATTGAAATTACATGCCCCTGTTAAACAGGTACAGAAAAATTAGACCCCTAGAAAATTCAGTCAGTTACATCAGCATCAGGGCTTGATAGCTGCTGATCCAGGACTGATTAATTTTTATAAATGTGAGCCTATCAATGGAATCTGTGGGCAGGCACACTCTTTGATTCGTTACAAACCCTCCAGCAGCACTGAATGTCCCTTCAGAAAGCAGGCTGGATGCAGGACAGGCCAGTAGCTCGATTGCATATTGAGCAAATCTGGCCAGTGGTTCATCCTCAAGACCCAGCAACCCAGTGGATGCTCTGTTGTCAAGGCCTCCAAGTCTGCTCTTGCCCCTAGATATTCCTGCACTATACAATGCAGATGCTTGGAAATGGTTGCATGAACCTATCAGCCCTTGGTGCTGAGGACTGAAAAATAGTTTAAAGGCATTGGTCAGCCGGCCACCTACTCCACTGCTCTTCCTGCGACCGAACAAAGCCTCAAAAACACGTTATTCAGCACCAGGAAATGGTAACCTCCCAGGGTCTGGAAAGGCATTACATAAACTTTTCTTTAAGGCCTCATGAAGATGTTTCATCCTCTGCTCCCTCTGCGGAGGCAGGATGAGTTCTGAAACGTTACCCTTGTAACGTGAATCAAGAAGGGTTGCCAGCCAGAAATGATCACTCTCCTTGATAGCATGAATCCTAGGGTCCTTTTGTAGGCTTTGCAGAACCAGGGAGCCCATGCAGAGTAAGTTTGCAGAGGCATGATATTCTGAGTCCTTTGGGTCACTGAGGATGATATTGTCAGGAACTACCTCCTCCCAGCCATGTACAGCTCCTTGGGTTTCTGGGGACTGAAAACCATGCCTTGAAGACTGCTGCGTGTTATTCTCTACATCCATGCTGACACAATCCTGCTCCTCCTCCTCTTCTTCCTGTCTGTAGGGATGAGCCGAACACCCCCCTATTTGGTTCGCACCAGAACCTGCGAACAGACCTAAAATTCGTGTGAACTTTAGATCCCCTATTAAAGTCTATGGGACTCGAACGTTCAAAACATTTTTTAAAGGCTTATATGAAAGTTATTTTCATAAAAAGTATTTGCGGACCTGGGTCCTGCCCCAGAGGACATGTATCAATGCAAAAAAAAATGTTTAAAAAAGGCATTTTTTTTAGGAGCAGTGATTTTAATAATGCTTAAAGTGAAACAATAAAAGTGTAATATTCCTTTAAATGTCGTACCTGGGGGGTGTCTATAGTATGCCTGTAAAGGGGCACATGTTTCCTGTGCTTTGAACTGTCCCTGCACAAAGTGTAATTTCTGCAGGAAAAAAAGTATTTTAAAAGCACTCGCGGCTATAATGAATTGTCGGCTCCCGTAATACAGAGAACAGTCATTGATAAAAAATAGAATAAAAATATGCGTGGGGCTCCCCCTAAATTCAATTACCAGGCCCTTAAGGTCTGATATGGATTTTAAGGGGAACTCCACTCCAAATTAAAAAAAAAAATGGTGTAGAGTTCCCCACAAAAATCCATACCAGACCCTTTATCTGAGCACGCAACCTGGCAGGCCGCAGGAAAAGAGGGGGGTACAAGAGAGCGCCCCCCCTCCTGAACCGTACCAGGCCACATGCCCTCAACATTGGGAGGATGCTTTGGGGGTCTGTGACCCCTCAAAGCACCATGTCCCCATGTTGATAGGGACATGGGCCTCATCCCCACAACCCTCGCCGGTGGTTGTGGGGGTCTGCAGGCGGGGGGCTTATCAGAATCTGGAAGCTCCCTTTAACAAGGGGACCCCCAGATCCCGCCCCCCTGTTTGAAATAGTAAGGGGGTACAAAAGTACCCCTACCATTTCACAAAGAAAGTGTAAAAAATTGTTAAAAAACACACTGACACCGTTGGGAAAAGTCCTTTATTAAAAATAAAAAGAATAAAAAAAAGAATCCAGCGGTGGTAATCCACTCTTGCTATCCAGCGATGTCTGATCTCTTCTCCGGGTTTTCCCGCAGTGTCTCCGTGGAGACAGGATGCGCTGCGCTGGACGTCATCGGAAGAGATCACCCATCGCTGGACCCCGGAGAAGAGATCATCCATCGCTGGATAGCAAGAGTGGATTACCACCGCTGGAATCTTTTATTATTTTTAATAAAGGACTTTTCCCAATGTGTTTTTTTTAACAATTTTTTACACTTTCTTTGTGAAATGGTAGGGGTACTTTTGTACCACCTTACCATTTCAAACCGGGGTGAGGCTGGGATTTGGGGGTCCCCTTGTTAAAGGGGGCTTCCAGATTATGATAATTTGCCGCAAACATCCCAAATTGTTCACTGTTTGGTGAACAGGCAATGTTCGAGTCGAACATGAGTTTGACTCGAACTCGAAGCTCATCCCTACCTGTGTGTTTGGTGGCCCCACAGGAATTCTATCTGCATAAAGGGGGCCTTGAGAGGAAAGGAAGTCCTCCTCTTCCATTCCTCTGGTCTGCCTCAAGTACCCTATCCATAATTCCACGAAGCGTGTGCTCAAGCAGGAAGACTAGAAGAACAGTGTCACTGATGCATGCATTGTCGCTGCTCACCATCCTTGTGGCCTCCTCAAATGGTGACAAGACAGTGCATGCCTCCTTGATCAGTAGCCACTGACGCAGGAAAAAGAAGCCAAGCTCCCCTGAGCTTGTCCTGGTACCATACTCACACAGGTACTCATTGATGGACCTCTGCTGTGTGTGCAGCCGCTGCAGCATTGCCAATGGTGAGTTCCACCTGGTGGGCATGTCACAAATGAGGCGGTTGGTGGGCAGGTTAAATTACCAATGAATGTCAGCCAGCCGAGCACTGGCATTGTATGACTGCTGGAAATGACCATCACTTTTCTGGCCTGCCTCAGGAGATCTTGTAAGCCTGGGTACCTGGTCAAGAAGCGCTGCACCACCAAATTCAGGACGTGTGCCATGCATGGGGCACGTGTTAAGTGTCCCTGTTGGAGGGCAGAGAGAAGGTTGGTGCCATTGTTGCATACAACCATGTGAGTAACCCATTCCTGGCTCAAGCTGGCGTGGCGTCAACCACCTCTGAGCCTGCCCCCCCCAGAGCTGACAGAATCTCTGGCCCAGTGTGGCTCTTGTCCCCTAGACAGACCAACTGAAGCACGGAATGACATCATTTAGCCTGACTGCTTGCGTAGCCCCTTGAATGCTTAGGGAGCACTGCTGGTTCAGAGGACAATTCTGCAGAAGAGGCCACAGAGGAAGAAGATTTGGGGGTGGAGAAGGCAGATGTGGCAGAATTGCCATCAGATTTTTGGAGGCATGGTGACAGAACTAGCTCCAACACTGAACCCTGTCCTGCATCCTTAACATGTGCCAGCAGAGTTACCGAAAGGTACTGAAATGGTACCGAAAGGTAATGTCCCTGACCATGCCTGTTGCACCATGGGTCAGCGGTAATATGAACCTTGCTGCTGACTGCCCTGTTAATGAGGCAAAAACATTGCCTTCCACATGATGGTAGAGAACTAGAATGGCCTTACGTGAAAATAAATTTATTTTTGGAACCTGCCACTGTGGTACAGCACATTCCACAAATTCATGAAAAGGAGGAAGAGCCTACCAGCTGAAAAGGCAGCAGTTGTAGTGCTTACAATTTGGCCAAGCTAGCATTTAGACGCTGATCATGTGAATGGCTAGGACAGTATTTTTTTTTATGGTTCAGCAACTGGGGTAGAGAGGACCTCATCATTCCCCTCCCTTCTCGTCACTGGAGCAAACTTGGCAGTATGCTGCAGGTGGGGGGACATGACTGTGGCACTCCCTCTCTCTAGGCTCACGTTACTCCCTTCCTCAAGGGAAGTAATGGCATTGGAGCCTTCAAATTGCTGCACATCCTCCATCAGCATGTAATCGACACTATGGTCAAATAATTCTGGTGACTCCTCCATGCATGATGGTGGGGCTACCAAAGGAGTAACTGTGGACAAGGAGCCGATGGAATAGGACACTTTGGCAGCTGCGTTGGGGGGCAAACTAGTATGAGCCTGAGTGACAGAAGATGAGGAGGATGAGTACAGGTAAGTTATCCACTCCACCAACTCCTCTACATGTTGTGGCTCAATCACACAGCAGAAAAAAAGGACTTTTTGACCCTCCTGCAGAGGATGCACCATGTCCACCACCACCACATTTCACTGTAGACACAGAGGCTGCTTGCCCTCTTTTAGCAGCCTGTGAGCATCTGCCTCTCCTTGGTGGCCTTCCATGATAGGGATTTTTTTTAACACCGACTGCACTGTATTATATACTGTACACCACGAATGCACTGTCTATATAGTCTACTGAATGCAGTATATATATATATATATATATATATATATATATATATATATATACCCACATATACTGCATGAAGTGTATTATATACTGCACACCACCAAATGCACTGTATATATAGTCTACACTGAATGCAGCATATATACATATATATTAGCCTGTGTGTATATACACACATATATAAATAATTCACTGTATGGATTGTGGGGAAATTAGCTTGTGGTGATCTTTTCTGAATGACAGTCAGCAAACAGGCAGTTTCTTAAAATTCTGGCGGATGCCAGGTTTATTTGCAAGGGGTTTGCAAAGTAAAAAAAAACAAACAGTAAATCAAATCCTTGCCGTCCGGCGCTAATTAAACAGTCTCCTCTCTATACAGTGCAGGGCTGGTCCCCGTCACCCACAAAACATAAGGTAAAGCAAACCTTTTTCTCAGTCCAAAAGCCAGAGCTCCTCTCACTCAGGTTCCTCCCTGAGTCTCAACAACCAGACCCCTGCTGTGCTCTCTTCCTGGTTGTTTAAAGTCCAGCTGACTGTGGACTCCAGTGGACCAGAACATCCGGACCGGAACACAGCCTGCCACAGAGGCTGGAAAACCCGGGCCGGATTCTGGTTTAGTCCCTTACAATGTAACGAATGCGAGGTGAAATGTACCTATGATCGTGTATCTCACCTCGCATACCATCACAGTATATATATATATATATATTTCCTGGACCTCCCCATGTCAGCCTACTATGGGTCAGCTCCGCCCCCTCTGACCCCTCCAGGACTACCTTTTTTCTAGCCTATAAAGGGCGGCTGTTGTCTGCCCACACCAGTGTTCTTTTTTCGTCCTCGCTCCGGACGCCTTTTAAAGTTTAATTTTAGTTATTTATTTATATTTATTTTTATTTTATTTATGTATTTATTTATTTTTTTCTCCATCCACCATCCATCCTGTCCGGGTTAAGCCTCTCCCGGATCAGAAGACCCCCGCCAGATGGGCTGTAAATCTCCCGAGGAGTGTGGGTTCCCGTGGTGCTGGGATTGTATGGTACAGTATAAATGACTGTGTATTACTGGCAAGGTCACAACAGTATAAATTACTGTATACACCTTCATTAGGCAGGTGCTGGCACTCTCTCCTCCATGTTTTTGTGCGTTCATGCAGTGGTTTGGCTCCTGGGACTTGCAGTTCACCACCTCCACATGTAT
The DNA here is from genome assembly GCA_028564925.1 of Lithobates sylvaticus. Classification (NCBI taxonomy): domain Eukaryota; kingdom Metazoa; phylum Chordata; class Amphibia; order Anura; family Ranidae; genus Lithobates; species Lithobates sylvaticus. The sequence continues at coordinate 143,533,157 of CM053032.1, read as the reverse complement.
TCCTTTCAGGAAGCTCAGAGTTGAGCAGGTGAGGTCAGAGGTAGCTTCCACTTGGATTTCTCAGCAAACACCAGAATGATCACTACTGATTTGCAGCAGGCTGTGTCCTCTAGGCTAATCTCCAGCTGATCAATCTGCTACTCTGCTCTGGTAAGCCTGACTTCTATTACTAACTGCTGTGTTACTTATTATGGAGTGTTTTTATTATCCTGTGCCTGGGGAGTTTTGCCTGCCTGCCTAGCTGCCTTAGCACTGAAGATTCGGATGGAGACGTTTATTTTATTTATTTGGTAGTTATATTTAAAAAAAAAGAGAGCACATCCTCTGTTTTACAGAGAGAAGGGCCCAATGCACGCTAAATGCCCGCAAAGAGGTTCCACAGAGAGAAGGGCCCAATGCGCGCTAAATGGGCATATGTCATATTTGTGTGCATGAACACACTACCATGTGTGCACATACTGGTAGTGTGTTCATGCACACAAATATCACATATGTGGACATGTACTTATAGTAGGGGTGACTGCCATCACAAACTTGAAAGCCAGCTTTGCTCCAACCAGGTTTTTACATGTCAGGCCTGAAGTTTAAATGTTCATGAAGTGCCCACATTACAAATACAGTAGAAGGAAAGGGGAAGAGTTTTCTAAGAACCCCCCTTTCATCATGGGATTATGTCAATAGGCAGTTTCAAGGCTCCCCCTCCTGTGTGAATGAGTCACACAGGTGCCTTGTTAGGTAAAGTGCACTGAGGTGAGATCACATGGCCTATAGGGGTTAGGCCATGTGATCTCATGTCAGAGGTATACAGGCAGTTAGCCCATGTGTATTTCAACAATAAAGTGCTTGTCCTCAACAGTAGAACTAGCTGAATTTGGGCAAACAATGACCACATGAAGTGAACTAGACAAACATGAAGGAACACCAAAACATGTACAAAAGTGACACATGTTAAATTTTACACAGTGTGTCAACTAGGGATGAGCCGAACACCCCCGGGTTCGGTTCGAACCAGAACCTTCGAACGGACCGAAAGTTTGCGCGAATTTTCGAACCCTATACGTTATAATGGACGCGAACATTCGAAATCAAAAGTGCTAATTACAACGGCCAATATGCATGTTAATGTCATAAAACAGGTTTGGGGACCCGGGTCCTGCCCCAGGGGACATATATCAATGCAAAAAGAACTTTTAAAAAACTAACGTTTTTTCGGGAGCAGTCATTTTAATGATGCATAAAGTGAAAAACAAAAAGTGAAATTTTCCTTTAAATATGGTACCTGGGGGGTTTCTAAAGTATGCCTGTGAAGTGGCATGTGTTTCCCGTGTTTAGAACTGTCCTTGCACAAAATGACATTTGTAAAGGAAAAAAAGAAGCCATTTAAAACCACTTGCGGCTTTAATGTCATGTCTTGTCCTGGCCGCCATATGGCTGAAAATCCTTGAGAAAAATGGCATGGCTACCCCATCACCCCCCCCCCCTACCCCAGCCCCTTTGGGTCTTGTATGGATATTAAGGGGGACCCCGCACCCAAAATAAAACCCTATACCTACAACCCTATATACTCTGAACAGCAGTATATAGGTGGTGCAAACAAGACACGGACTGTAGGTTTGTTCTTATGTAGAATCTGAACAGGTACATTACGAAGTGTAGCTCCATCCCAAAAAAATCTATTTTTAAGCTTTTTGGAGAACATAGGGAGGGGTTATCACCCCTGTAACATTTGCTGTCTTTGCACATCTGTTCAGAACATGTCACCTCACTTTCCGTCCCAATGACAAATGTTTTTGGAAAAGTTGGGTTTTAATTGAAACAAGGATTGGTGATAAAGCATCAGTAGAGAGGAGATACCTTTTTCCCAAATTAAATCTAACAGGATAGAATTTCCCTTCCTAGGGGTAGATTTCCTCTCACTTCCTGTTTTCTCTTTCCGTTTGCAAGTAGGAGTCGTTTGTAAGTTGGATGTTTTAAAGTAGGGGCCTGGCGTATATACTCTGCAGAAATTTGCCCTATTAGATGTTGGTGTAGCCACAAGACTGGTGGGCACAGGAATGGGCCCTGCTGTGAGTTAATAGATCAAGATTTGTACTTGCATGCACCTGTTGAACCGGGCAGAAAAATTGGGCCTTTGGTGGTGGTGGTGGACGGTGTTGCCACAAGACTGTAAGCTCTCACAGTTACTCTTGGTGGGCGCAGGAATGGGCCCTGCTGTGAGTTATTAGATCAAGATTTGTAATTGCATGCACCTGTTGAACAGGGCAGAAAAATTGGGCCTTTGGCGGTGGTGGTGGACGGTGTTGCCACAAGACTGTAGGCCCTCATAGTTACTCTTGGTGGGCGCAGGAATGGGCCCTGCTGTGAACTATTAGATTAAGATTTGTAATTGCATGCACCTGTTGAACAGGGCAGAAAAATTGGGCCTTTGGCGGTGGTGGTGGACGGTGTTGCCACAAGACTGTAGGCCCTCATAGTTACTCTTGGTGGGCGCAGGAATGGGCCCTGCTGTGAACTATTAGATCAAGATTTGTAATTACACGCCCCTGTTAAACAGGGGCTGAAAAATTGTGCCTTAGACATTGGTGCTGGTGCCACAACACTGCAACCCCTCACAGATACTGTACTCTTAGCACAGCAATGAGACCTGTTGCAAAGCATTGCCTAAAAATTTTAATTACACGCCCCAACAGGGGCTGAAAAATTGTGCCTTAGGCACTGGTGCCACAACACTGCAACCCCTCACAGATACTGTACTTGGAGCACAGCAGTCACACGTGTTGCGAAGCATTTTTTTAAAAAATTGTAAGTACACGCCCCTGTTATACAGGGGCTGAAAAATTGTGCCTTAGGCACTGGTGTGGTGGCATGGATCATTGAGGAGGAGGAAGAGGATAGTCAGTGAACATAACAGGACAGTCACTCAGCATCAGCATAGGCAGTCTTGAAGGGATGTGACAGTATAAATTATTCCGTTATATCCGCTTCAGGTGCCTGGTAGCTGGTGGTGATCCAAGACTGGCCCACACCAAAGAACTTTTTCTGATAACGTGCAGAGGCAGCGCCCTGCACAGGCGGAGCTCTGCGGTGTTGTACAGTTGCTGTGCTGGCCTCTAGCTGGCCTCCAGGGGGCATCCTGCCTCGATGGACATGTGACGCCGCATCCTCCTCCTCCTCCTCCTCTCTCCCTCCAGGCACCCACGTGGCGTCAGTGACCTCATCATCCCCTCCCTCTTCACCACTAGAGCAAACCTGGCAGTAAGCTGCAGCTGGTGGAACAGTACTGCCAGATTGCTGTCCTTCAGCATCCCCTCTCTCTGCGCGCACACTACTGACTTCCTCAAGCTGGGTATCATCATCCGAGCCTTCGAATCATTGGGCATCCTCCTGGAGCATGTACCCAACACTGTGCTCAAAGAGTTCGGGGGACTCCTTAGGAGGACATGGTGGGTCTAGGGAAGGGGTGGCTGATGATGCCATTGAGTACGCGTTGGCAGCTGCTCTGCCAGTACCCTGAGCCTGGGTGAGAGAGGATGAGGAGGATGAGGAGGGCTTGGTCATCCATTCTACCAAGCCTTCAGCATAATGCGGCTCCACATGCCCAGCTGCCGAAAACAAAGACGCGCGTGTCCCATGGTCACATGCTGATGACGATGCACGACCACGTCCACGGCCACATCCACTAGAAACAGAGCCTGCCTGCCCTGTGTTCTTGGCTCTGCACGCTCTGCCTCCCCTTGGCGGTCTTCCAGCCATTGTAGTCGGTAGTCCTGTGGGTGCTGCTGAGAAGAAAATATAGGAGCTCTGTGTGATGCCACTAACACACTAGAAGTCCTATGGGTGCTTCTGGGAAGAAAATATAGGAGCTCTGTGTGATGCCACTAACACACTAGAAGTCCTATGGGTGCTTCTGCAAAGAAAATATAGGAGCGGGTAGATACAGAGTCAGAATATTGAAGGAAATAATGGACCGTTTAAGGAAAATGATAAACAAACTTGGCAAGCGTTTGTCCTCAAACAAGCTCTTAAAGTGTGTTTTGTTGAACACTGCAGTTGAGCTCTTTGGTTGTATGAACTCTCCCTCTTTTGTTACACCAAATCAAAGCTATTACTGGGAAAGCTTTGATTTCTATTCTACACTACCAGGTGCACACTCACAATGTCCCAAAATCACTGACACAGCTTTATCAACCGAAAGCTCAGACACCTTGGCAAATTTAGATGAGGATGCCTTGTCATGCACAGCTGCAGAGAATGAACCAACAATTGATACTGAGCCACAGGTTACACAACAGATCTTCTATTTCTTGGTTCCTGTAGATTTCATTTCACATGTTGTCATACAGGACCATTGTGATACAGAAGTCGTGTATGATTTACTGAATTGTGTACAAGAAATTGATATTACACCTAGTATTGTCTGGGACAGTTATGATCTCCATGAATCAAGCAAGACAAAAAATTGTGTGCTTGGAAATGAAACTATACGAACCCTGGATGATTGTGATGCAGAAATCTCCTTGTATGATATACTGAAAATGTAGATGAAATAGATCCTACACCTAGTATCTTCTGGGACAGTTATGATCTCCATGAATCAAACCAGGAAATGAGCCGTGTGCCTGAAAATAACTGGAGCACATCGCATGAAGAATTCTGCAGCTATGATGATTTGATGCTCATGGATGTATCCACGCTATTCGACGAAACACCAGTGTTATCTACACCATGGATTCGTAGAAGAAAAAAGTGTCTTGCATTTTTTTAGGACTCGGCTATGTACATCTGCAATATGTCCCATTGATCTAAATGTATAGGGGACCTCTAGCCAGAATTTATATTTACAAAGTTCCAAGTCACAGCTACTGTCAGACCTACTATTGCCACCTACTCCACTAGGCACATTGGGGTTGATTTTACTATAAAAAAAATTGGTGCAGCTCTGCATGGTAGCCAATCTCCTAATGTCGGCCTGTTTAAGCTTTAACCAAAAAACAAAAACTGCAAGCTGATTGCTTTCTATGCAGAGCTGCACCAGATTTTGCACTCTAGTCAATCAACCCAGTCTGCTCCTGATCATCTATCTTTCTCCTCCTTCACAAAAGCTCACTGATTAAGCACAGGAGATTGCTCCTGATCATGTCGATACATTTCTGATTGGTGTGTACCTATTTGTTTTTGAGGCCGCCCTCCCATTACTATGGACAATATTTATTGTGGGAAATTATTTAACCAGTTCTAGTTGCCTCTACTGTGCATGTCCTTGAATATTTTTAGATTTCAGAGAACCTGCAATTTTGCACTAACCTGTCATGTTGATTGCAGAATTACATTTTCATGGTTCCTCTAATGCCGCGTACACACGTGCGGACTTTTGCCGGCGGACCTAGTCCAGCGGACAATCCCGCCGGACTTTCCAGCTGGGTCCGCTAGACTTTCCGAGCGTGTGGACTTGCCCACACACGCACGGACTTCTCCGGCGGATAATCCGCCGGCCAAAAGTCCGCGGGACTTTTGAAAATGAACGGACTTGCCCACACACGGAGCAGTCCGTTCATTTCGAACGTAACTTCAGGTACGTAGCTAGCGTAGGCAGTAAATGCCGCCGCGCTAGCTCCGTCACCTGGCATGGATTTAAAGGGACTCCCCACGCCGAAAAACGGCGTGGGGGTCCCCCCCAAATCCATGTCAGACCCTCATCCGAGCACGCAGCCTGGCAGGCCAGGAAAGGGGTGGGGACGAACGAGCGCCCCCCCTCCTGAGCCGTACCAGGCCGCGTGCCCTCAACATGGGGGGTGCCCTGGGGAAAGGGGGGCCGTGCGCCCCCCCCACCCCAAGGCACCTTGTCCCCATGTTGATGAGGACAAGGGCCTCTTCCCGACAACCCTGGCCGTTGGTTGTCGGGGTCTGCGGGCGGGGGCTTATCGAAATCTGGGAGCCCCCTTTAATAAGGGGGCCCCCAGATACCGGCCCCCCACCCTATGTGAATGAGTATGGGGTACGATGTACCCCTACCCATTCACCTAAGGTGTAAAATGTAAAGTACAAAAACACACACACTTTTGAAAAAATATTTTATTGCACTGCTCCGGGGGTCTTCTTCCGTCTTGGGGGTCTTCTCGCCGGACTCCTCCGCTCTCTTCTGCTCTTTTACCTAGCTCTTTCACGAGCGGAGAAGTCCGGCTACCTTCTTCGTCGTCGCCGCCGTCGTCTGGGGGTCTCGATCTGCCTTCGGTGGTCTTCCGGGGTCTCTTCTGTTCTTGCGGCGGTCGTCGTCTTCTGCGCCGCCGGCGCCTTCTTCTTCTTCTTCTTGTTCTTCTTCTTGTTCTTCTTCTTGTTCCGATGTTGACCCGATGCTCTCTCTGCCCGGAATGGCAGAGGCGCGCTGCGCTGGGACTTATATAGGGACATGGGGACAGGGTCACATGCTCATGTCACATGGTGACCCCGCCCCCCTGTGATGTCACAGTCCCGGAGGATGCTGGGACTGTGACATCACAAGGGGGCGGGGTCACCATGTGACATGAGCATGTGACTCTGTCCCCATGTCCCTATATAAGTCCCAGCGCAGCGCGCCTCTGCCATTCCGGGCAGAGAGAGCATCGGGTCAACATCGGAACAAGAAGAAGAACAAGAAGAAGGACAAGAAGAAGAAGAAGGCGCCGGCGGCGCGGAAGACGACGACCGCCGCAAGAACAGAAGAGACCCCCGGAAGACCCCGGAATACCCCCGAAGGCGGATCGAGACCCCCCAGACGACGGCGGCGACGACGAAGAAGGTAGCCGGACTTCCCCGCTCGGTAAAAGAGCTTGGTAAATGGCGGGGGAGTCCGGCGAGAAGACCCCCAAGACGGAAGAAGACCCCCGGAGCAGTGCAATAAAATATTTTTTCAAAAGTGTGTGTGTTTTTGTACTTTACATTTTACACCTTAGGTGAATGGGTAGGGGTACATCGTACCCCATAATCATTCACATAAGGTGGGGGGCCGGTATCTGGGGGCCCCCTTATTAAAGGGGGCTTCCAGATTTCGATAAGCCCCCGCCCGCAGACCACGACAACCAACGGCCAGGGTTGTCGGGAAGAGGCCCTTGTCCTCATCAACATGGGGACAAGGTGCTTTGGGGTGGGGGGGGCCGCACGGCCCCCCTTTCCCCAGGGCACCCCCCATGTTGAGGGCACGCAGCCTGGTACGGCTCAGGAGGGGGGGCGCTCGTTCGTCCCCACCCCTTTCCTGGCCTGCCAGGCTGCGTGCTCGGATGAGGGTCTGACATGGATTTGGGGGAACCCCCACGCCATTTTTTCGGCGTGGGGAGTCCCTGTAAATCCATGCCAGGTCACGGAGCTAGCGTGGCGGCAGTAACTGCGCTAGCTACGTAACCTGAAGTCACGTGCTAAATGAACGGACTTGCCGATGAGCGGCAAGTCCGTTCATTTCAAAAGTCCCGCGGACTTGCCTACTAACGGCGGGATTGTCCGCCGGACTGCCAAGTCCAGCGGATAATTTTAAAACCAAACTTAAAACTTTGGCGCCAAAAAGTCCGCCGGACTTTGGCGCCAAAAAGTCCGCCGGCGCCCACACACGAGGGGATTATCCGCTGGACTTCAGTCCAGAGGATAATCCCGCGGGATTGTCCCTTCGTGTGTACGCGGCCTTAGTTTACCTGGACCTTTTAGGATGAACTGTTTGTCCATGGAGGGCAAAGCAACAGGGTCACTTTAAAGTCCAGTCCCTGCTTGGCTGTTGGGTATGATCCCTAGTCAGAGCTTGCACATTTGTCACTGCGCCTAAGGGATGGCGCATTGGCCCTATTGTAAAGGATCAGTGGTGTCCAGCTGTAACTATCGGGTATTTCAGTTACTCATGGCAGGGAGAAAACATGACTATAGGGTACTGGGAGACTGGTCTTTAAAAGAAAACCAGTGTTTTGCCTGTTGACTGGGTTCACCAATCCAGGGACATGTAGCTGAATATATAAAGCTCTACTAAGTCATACCATCATTATCACATATTTCACTGAAGTTTGATTGCATGCACAATGATTTTACAGTTTGTTTGTTTGTTTTTTTTCACTCGCACAGGTGGTATAAATGTACTATGACTTTTTAACGTTTTTGTATCACGTTTGGTTGTTGTGGTGTGTGTTTTTTTTTTTTTTTTTTTTATGTTGTGAATTTTGATCTCCTCACCCTTCCCCATTGAATAAATACCCCCCCCCCCCCTTCCCCCACACCAACAAACCTCAAAATGGTGGTTTGCACTTAAGTGCACAAGGACAATTGCACATAATTTACTTCACTATCACTTTATAATTTTTTTATTTAAATGGTTGACAAGAAAATGTTTTATTTATATGCACGATTGTTAACATGTGAACCCTAAGGTTTTAGAAAGCTGTGTAGTCTGACTCTGTATATCATAGCAATTAGATTTTTAATAAAATGTATTTTATATAAAAAAATAAAATAATAAAAAAAAGAAAATATAGGAGCTCTGTGTGATGCCACTAACACACTAGAAGTCCTGTGGGTGCTGCTGAGAAGAAAATATAGGAGCTCTGTGTGATGCCACTAACACACTAGAAGTCCTATGGGTGCTTCTGGGAAGAAAATATAGGAGCTCTGTGTGATGCCACTAACACACTAGAAGTCCTGTGGGTGCTGCTGAGAAGAAAATATAGGAGCTCTGTGTGATGCCACTAACACACAATTGAAGTCCTATGGGTGCTTCTGGGAAGAAAATATAGGAGCTCTGTGTGATGGGACTAACACACTACAAGTCCTATGGGTGCTTCTGGGAAGAAAATATAGGAGCTCTGTGTGATGGGACTAACACACTACAAGTCCTATGGGTGCTTCTGGGAAGAAAATATAGGAGCTCTGTGTGATGCCACTAACACACAATTGAAGTCCTATGGGTGCTTCTGGGAAGAAAATATAGGAACTCTGTGTGATGCCACTAACACAGTACAAGTCCTATGGGTGCTTCTGGGAAGAAAATATAGGAACTCTGTGTGATGCCACTAACACAGTACAAGTCCTATGGGTGCTTCTGGGAAGAAAATATAGGAGCTCTGTGTGATGCCACTAACACACTAGAAGTCCTGTGGGTGCTGCTGAGAAGAAAATATAGGAGCTCTGTGTGATGCCACTAACACACAATTGAAGTCCTATGGGTGCTTCTGGGAAGAAAATATAGGAACTCTGTGTGATGCCACTAACACAGTACAAGTCCTATGGGTGCTTCTGGGAAGAAAATATAGGAACTCTGTGTGATGCCACTAACACAGTACAAGTCATATGGGTGCTTCTGGGAAGAAAATATAGGAACTCTGTGTGATGGGACTAACACACTACAAGTCCTATGGGTGCTTCTGGGAAGAAGATATAGGAGCTCTGTGTGATGGGACTAACACACTACAAGTCCTATGGGTGCTTCTGGGAAGAAAATATAGGAGCTCTGTTTGCTGCCACTAACACACTAGAAGTCCTATGGGTGCTTTTGGGGTGCAGTGCTGTACTAACAGCACTGCGGTTGGTACTACTGAAATACTGTACTAACAGTAAGACACGTACCAGACTAATCCCCAGCAGCAGCTAAAAACACACTAACCAGCAGCAGCAATGGACGATCAATGACAGGTAGCAATGGTTTAGCAAATAAATAGCCAATGGTTTAGCAAAGTAGAGCAAATCTTTCTATATGAATCTAGCAAAGAGTGACACAGAATCAGCCTGATCTCTCCTAAAGCCGGAACTCATGTGACCGGCGCCGACGGCGTGGCGGCCTTTTAAATGAGGGGGCGTGTACTAAAGCCCCTGAGCTGTAATTGGCTACAGGCGTCCTGCCTGTAGCCAATTATGGCTCTCCGAGTTTCCGGCGCTGTGATTGGCCAAGCATGCGGGGTCACAGTGCATGCTTGGCCAATCATCAGCCAGCAATGCACTGCGCCGGCCGCGCCGGCCGCAATGCATTGCGGGGCCGCTCGCATCACACGAAAGTGATGCGAGCGGCCCAAAAAGTTCAGGGCTCGCCGAGCGAGCGAACACCCGGTGCTCGATGCAAACATGGGTTCGCATCGAGCACCGGGCCCATCCCTAGTGTCAACTACAACCAGAAAGCTTTTTTGGACAGAGGTCAGGTGATCTTTGAGTTTCTCTAATTCTGATGAGCACTTCAGAATATCAGCTACCAATCTTTGGGCAGTGAGGGGAATTTAATCCCTGTTCCTGAGACAGATCATGTGCTGTTGAAGATAAGAAGAAAAAAAAAGTAAAATCAGTAAACTGTTTGGGAAATGGAGTTGATGCTAAAGTGTATGTGTAGTGGATTACCTGTGCTGCTTGTGATGGTCTCAGAGGAATGCTGGGCCTGGTCTGCTTCAACATATGTTATAGTTTGGGATGGTTCTGCATCATCATCATCTGGTACTATAGCAGTAGCTGGAGCCGGGTCATAAACCACAACAATATCCAATTCTGTTGTCACAGTTCTGCTTTGAAAGTGTGTTTTCTTGGGTCTTTCTAGGTGGTAAAAACAAAAAATCATGTATTAAGCATGCATGCTAAAGAATCTAGTTTGCATTGATGAAGACATTACAGAGAGACTACATGGATTGCATGCCTAGCTAAAAGAGAAGAAATGTCAGAAAATAAGCTAAAATACCTTTTTGGATAATTCTGTGTATTTTATGCAACTGGTCTTCCTCCCTATGTTTCAAGTCAGACCATCTCTTGCGCAGCTGGTCTTTTGTTCGATGCACACCATACTTCTTCTCCAGCACATGGACAACCTTCTCCATGATGGTGTCTTTTCTTGTATTAGGCCTGGGGTAGTTTTTGCGCCTCCCATCATAATCATTCTTTTCAAGAATCTTCTTTTTTTTAATTATCCAGGTTAAATGGTTCTGGAACGGCATGGGCGTTTTCTTCAAACATCGTTCTGTTGGTAAAGATGGCGCCGAAGGAAGAGGGGCGGAGCTTCTACGAATGAAGAGGGGCGGAGCTTCTACAAATGAAGAGGGGCGGAGCTTCTTAACTCCCATAAAGCACCCTAAAGCACGATGCTTCACTCTTTCCCGCCACACAGACCGTTGTGACCTACAAACACAGACCGTATCCTCGAAGATTTCTTACAACTGAAGGTAAGCAAACCATTATAATATTTCTAGGGCAGGGGTGCCAATTTCAATGTCATTGTGTGCCAAATCAGCATTATAATTGCCCTCCAAAGGGCCGGTTGTATCTGTAAGATTACATGCCCCCCTTACATTATATGTCCTGAGTCACCACACCTTTAGAAGTTGAGTCCCCCACTCTCCCTTACATCACATACATGTCAGTGCACCACCCCTTTCCAGGGCTGGTGCAAGTTTTTTTTTTACACCCTAGGCGAAACCTCATTTTGAATACCCCTATGGCTACACCCCTGACTACACCCCCTTTGCCCTGCCCATGTATACCCCACCTTTTATATATTGCTAACATTTTGGGGGGGGGGGGGGGGTGGAGTAAGTCACTGAGCTTAGGGGTGGTGGGGGGCATTGTTACGGCGCCCCTGACTGATGTGTGCTCTAGGCCGGCGCCTACCTTGTCTATAGGTAGCGCCGGCCCTGCCCCTTCCTTATGCTGCTGCTGGGAAGAAGCTGGATGAATTGCTAGAAAGCAGAAAGTAGGGGTCTGGAGAAGGACCAGAGGAGGGCTAGAGCTCTCGAGCAGCTGCAGGAGAGGCGTGAGGGCCACATGAAATGGCCTGGAGCAGTGCTGGGACAAGGCCATTTGGTGCCCAGGGCAAAGATAGCAAACTGCCCCCTCCCTTTTTATTAAAGATTCAATGTCGTTTCAAAACAAAAATATACCATATTTCTCGGCGTATAACATGCAGTTTTTCCCCCTTTAAAATCTGGCGAAAGTCGTAAGTGCGTGTTATACGCTGATCCCCCCAAAAAAGTGACCAAAAAATCGGCGCCGAAAAAGACCGAGCCGAACTTCGGCTCCGGTCGCAGTCCCGCCTCCCTGCGCTCGCTCCCGAAACAGCAGGGAGGCGGAACAGCGTGCGGACCCGAACGGTCGGCTCTGTCTTTTTCGACGGCGGGAAATTTAAACGTGGACAAGGCTGCAAATGACGTTTAAAGGTATTTTTGGAATTGCCTAAACTTCCTTCCTAAAAATGTTTGGAATTAAAATGCCCTACTCAACTTGGGGTGCGTGTTATACGCCGAGAAATACGGTACTTAAAACAATACAAATTCAATGAGTTTTTATGCAATAGTAACAGAGTTAACCCACACAGTATTGCCCCCATTCCCCTGCTTCCCATCCTTCACAGTTCCATATATATTTACCCCCTTCACTCTCCCAACTTTCACAGAGCAGAGAGCAGGAGGCGGGAGCCGCAGGACAATCCTAAACTGAAGGCGGGGCATGGGAGCTGCTGGGTTGCCTTTTCATATTAGTGAACTGGTGTTTGGCTTATAGGACCGCCTCCTAGCAGCCAATCACCTCCTGATTAATGTGACAGCCAGCTACTGCTCTCCAGGCATTGTTGCTCCCACCCCCAGTGCAGAATTGTCCCGCCATCTGCTCCTCTCTACTTTGCTAATGATAGCGGAGGAGGCTGAGAACAAAAGAGGCGATTAAATGGCATGATCGCAGCAGGCCAGAAAGAGAGCAGCAGCTCGGTCTGGATGCGGCTCGCCATTTAGTGATGGCCAGCATAGGATAAGGATTAGGATAATGATACTCTTTTTTAGGCGTGCTAACAACCCACCCCCTCTCAGACTCCGCCCAGGGCACCCTTTCCTCCTGCCCACCCCTTGTACCGGCTCTGGCCTGGAGGGCACGATTCGGCATGCGGCCCTTGTGTTTGACACCTGTGTTGTAGGGTATTAATTGTTAGGTGTAATTTGTCAACTGAACATTGATGCATTTTTTGTTTTTACAGGTGCAATGGTGGACAAAAGAGTATTCAGACCGTCCAAAACAGAAGCATATACAAAATTAGCGGAACTATGCACGGTTGTGTATGCCAAAGCAGATGTATCCTATGTCAAACAAAAAATTGCTAATCTGCGTACTATTTTCAAAAAACGAATTAAATAAAATTGCTGAATCCAAAAAATCTGGTAAAGGTGCAGATGAAGTATACGTGCCACGCCTGTGGTATTTTGAGAGTCTTCGTTTTCTAACTGACCAGGAGGTGTCAAGTTTAGACAGTATCACTGTAAATCCTTCAGGCGATGAAGAAGAAGGAACATTTGAGGAAATGGCAAGCAGTCAGGTAAGTCAGCATATTATTTATTCAAATACACTTTTATATGTACAGATCAAAAATTAAAAAATTCAGAGATTAACCGAAAAAATGCTAAACACATCAAAAGCACATGTACCTTTGTACTTTACATAATTTTCCAACAGAAACAATTAATTTACAACTGTGTTTAATACATAAATAGATATAAATGCAGCCACGCAAATATACATATATCATTTAGAGATTATTTTGCCAATCTACTGCTCCACGACCAAGAAAATAGTCCATATAATCCTGGCGATTCTGACAAGCAAGTTGACTGGAGAGACATGGTGGGGCACGGCCTAGGTTTACTAGGCCTTCCGTATCATTACGCCACTCACCAGGCATAACATCCCCAGACAGAGTATCCTCACGGTCCACCAGGGATTGTGGCATGTAGGTGAGGCTAGTACGCCTTAAGAAATTATGTAACACACAGCAGCAATGAACTATAGTGTCAATTTTGTGGGGGGCTACATTTATTGCTGTATGGAAGATACGAAAGCGGTTGGCCATAATACCAAAATTATTTTCGACAACTCATCTAGCATGAGATAACCTGTAATTAAATATTTTTTGATCAGGTGTAAGGTTTTTAACCACTTTCCGACCGGCGCACAACTCATATTTGGACTTCAATGAAAAAAAAAAAAAAAAATATCCCTCTTCAAAAATCAGGACGTACAGTCCTGATTTTTGAAGAGGGATATTTTTTTTTTTTTTTTTCATTGAAGTCCAAATATGAGATCTGAGGACTTTTTGACCCCAGATCTCATATTTAAGAGGACCTGTCATGCTTTTTGTAGTAGGAATAAAAGTGAGCCAATTATTTTATTTTTTTTAAAACTGTGTAAAAATAAATAAAATCAAGAAAAATAAATAAGAAAAACCAAAAAAAATTTTGTAACGCAAAATATGCAACCTGTAGAATTTTTTAAACGTCGCCTATGGAGATTTTTGAGGGTAAAAGTTTGATGCCATTCCACGAGCGGGCGCAATTTTGAAGCGTGACATGTTGGGTATCAATTTACTCGGCGTAACATTATCTTTCACAATATATAAAAAAATTGGACTAACTTTACTGTTGTCTTATTTTTTTATTCAAAAAAGTGAATTTTTTTTCCAAAAAAAAGTGCGCTTGAAGACCGCTACGCAAATACAGTGTGAAAAAAAGTATTGCAACGACCGCCATTTTATTCTCTGGGGTGTTAGAAAAAAAACAATATATAATGTTTGGGGTTCTAAGTTTTTTTCTAGCAAAAAAAACTGTTTTAAAACATGTAAACACCTAAAATCCAAAACGAGGCTGGTCTTAAAGTGGTTAAGGGCGAATGGTTTCAACAGATGCTCAGATAATGCAAATGCGTCATCTGCAACAAATATGAAATTTAGCCCTTCCACTGTGTCCTCTTGGGATGGTAGATTTAGTAGTCCATTTTTTAAACGGTGAAAAAAAAACGGTTTTCTCAATTACTCCCCCATGGGAATTTCTTCCATTTTTGACAATGTCCACAAAGATAAACTCATACTTTGAGTTCATGATTGCCATTAGTACGATGCTAAAGTAGCCTTTATAATTATAATAGAAGGAGCCAGATTTTGCTGGTGGCATTATGCGAACATGTTTGCCGTCTATGGCACCACCACAGTTGGGGAAATTCCAATAGTCATTAAATTGTTTTGCTGTTGCTTTCCATTCCTCCACAGATGTCGGTAGCTGTGCAAAGGTAAAAAGATATTGTTAAAAACGATATAAGGCTTCATTTAAAAGACTAATTTTTTTATTGGCTTTATTCTACAGGATCTATTTGGCAGTGAAACCCAAACTGGCACATCACCACCAGTAAGCAGGAGCAAAAAGAGAAAAACAAGGCAAGATTCTACAGGCAATTTTGTACTACAAGTATCTGCAGCATTAAATCAGAAGAGGGATGAATGTGATGACCTGGGTTCATTTGCTGCCAAGAAAATGCGTAGGATGTCAGAAGACCAAAAACAATTACTGGAACCATTACTTATTCAGCTTCTTAATAAAGGGCTAAGGGGTGAGCTGACCACAAATACCCATTTAGCTGAGCACAGACCCACACACACCCAATCATCACAACTACATGAACAAATGCATCAGTGGCACAGACCATAAACACAGCAGGATCGACCACCAAGCAACTGGGGACAGGATTATCAGTACACATCTTTGTGAACCACATACATTTTGTTGTAAATATGTACATTTTGTTGTAAATATGTTATCTTTGTCAGTTTGACATGTTATGAACTAGTTTCAGTTTATTTAGATGTTTATAGTTAATAAATTGTAAGTTTAGCAAAGCAAGCTGTACAGTGTTTGAGATAGAAAACTAAAAGCACTGGGTCATTACCTTTAAGTATTCGTCTTGCATGCTTGTTATGATGGCTCGGCAGGTCTCAGGTATGATGCGGCCAAGCGACTGGGCAGAGATTCCAGTGGTAAATTTGAGGTCTTCAAAACTTCGTCCAGTTGCGACAAAACGAAGTGTTGCTACCAGTCTCTGCTCCGCTGTGATGCTAGGTCTTAAGACTGTGTCCTTTTTTGTTATGAGGGGTGACACTTTACTGAGTAGTAGCTGAAAAGACTAATCAGGCATCCTCAGATACTTCCGATAATCATCGGGATTGTTTTCCTTCAGCTCTTGAACCAATCTCATATGAGAGAAGTTATCACGGTTCTTCAGCCACTCTTTACTCCATAACCTTCGCCTTTTACTTCTTGGCTCCTCTACTTGCTGTATAGCCATCAATCCAAGCATTACTATGGCAATGCTCCTCTCATCCACATCCACATCCATATTGAAGGTTGGGCAGTAGATCTCTACTACGCACAAGGTTCCTTATGTAGAGCTCTACTACGCACAATGACGAACGTACGTAGATCCTCTGGGCGTATACGTGAAACACAGGAAGCCACAGAGCAGAGGTCAAACACAGTTTTTGAACACTTCCTTTTTCTATGCTAAAACCGCACGAAAAAACAATGCATTGATGTTCAGAAACTATTTATTGTTCGAAAATCGTTACTTACCTAATGGCGTGATCGTTTGCTCTTACGAACGTATGTTCGCTTTTCGAAAGCGCACTCGGCCGATTTTTCGACTAGTGTATGGCCAGCATTAGAATCAGCAATTCAGCGGTTTTCCAGCGGCAGATCTGGCCTAATCCTGCAGAAGAGAAAAAGACAACAGCAGCCCTTTCTGTTTAACAAGAGATCCAAAGAGGGATTCAGAGGCCAGTGCTTAGACAGTTTTTCAGACAGTGGAAGCGAGCCGGTTCAACCTTCCAGAAACCTTCCAAGCCCAGGGCCAACAAAGCTCCTAAGGCTTCAAATAGGTCCTTCTGAAGGTGTCTTCACTTTACCCTCTCGAGTAGGAGCAAGACTAGCCCAATTCGGGGGGGGGGGTGTGGGTGGACAAATTACAGGATGCCTGGATTGTGGCCATCATTTGATCACGTTATCATCTCAAGTTCAAAACAAGGCCTCCTCAGACCTTGTTCGTAGAAGCTAGACATGGGAACTGTCAAAAAATTAGTTTTGTTTCGTTCCGTTTCGTATATAAAAAAATTTGTAATTCATGTAAGAAATTCTGTTCGAATTCGTACAAATACGAATTTCGTACGAATCATTAAAAAAATTTTGAATCGTTACGAATCGTTAATAAAGTTACGAATTGTTACGAATCGTTAACGCGGCTAATAAATTGCCGGTTCCCATAACACAGAGAACAATTCGAATCCAACTACAAATATCGAATTTCAACTAATACGAAAGAAATTATTATAGCGGATATAACGAATGATTTGAATGATTCGAATGAATTCGAGATTCAGTATATGTAACATGGAGAACTGTTCCTGCACAAAGTGTAATTTTTGCAGGAAAAAAAGATATTTAAAATCACTCGCGGCTAATGAATTGTCGGCTCTGTAACACAGAGAACAGTCATTCATTGATGAAAAAAAACGTGGGGGTCCCCCCAAATTTAATAACCAGGCCCTTCGGGTCTGCTATGGATATTAAGGGGAACCTCACTTCAAATTTAAAAAAAATGACGTGGGGTCCCCCCTAAATATCCATACCAGACCCTTCAGGTCTGGGATGGATTTTAAGGGGAACCCCGGCCAAAAAATAAAAATAAAAAATGGCGTGGGGTCCCCCTCAAAATCCATACCAGACCCTTTATCCGAGCACGCAACCTGGCAGGCCGCAGTTCCCCCCCAAAGCACCTTGTCCCCATGTTGATGAGGACAAGGGCCTCATCCCCACAACCCTGGCCATTGGTTGTGGGGGTCTGCGGGCGGGGGGCTTATCGGAATCTGGAAGCCCCCTTTAACAAGGGGACCCCCAGATCCCCCCCCCCCTGTGTGAAATGGTAAGGGGGTACTTTCACCAAAAAAGTGTCAAAAATGGTAAGAATGACAGGAGACGGTCTTTGACAATTCCTTTATTAAAATCTTCTTTCTTCTGGTCTTCCTTCTTCCTTTCTTCATCCTTCGGTTTCTTCATCTTCTCCTTCCGGCATCTTCTTCCTTCTTCTTCCATCTTCTTCTTCCTCCGATCCGCTTCTTTTGCTCTGGTCTTCTCGTCCTTATCGTCCGGCATCTTCTTCCATGGCGTCGGCGTCGGTGTCTCTTCTTGGGCCTCTCCTCGCAATGGGAGGCTCCTGCTGTGTGAGGCTTTGCTGCGTCTGACAGGTCTTTTATAACGGAGGGCACCTGGTGACCCCGCCCCCTCTGATGCACGGGGACGTCATGGGGACTTCCCTATGGCTTTCCCCATGATGTCAGAGGGGGGCGGGTTCACCAGGTGCCCTCCGTTATAAAAGACCTGTCAGACGCAGCGAAGCCTCACACAGCGGGAGCCTCCCATTGCGAGGAGCGGCCCGACGGAAGAACAGAAGCCGACGCCATGGAAGAAGATGATCCTGGACGAGAAGGACGAGAAGACCAGAGCAAGAAGAATCGGATCGGAAGAAGAAGAAGATGGAAGAAGATGGAAGAAGATGCCGGAAGGAGAAGATGAAGAAACCGAAGGATGAAGAAAGGAAGACCAGAAGAAGGAAGATTTTAATAAAGGAATTGTCAAAGACCGTCTCCTGTAATTTTTACCATTTTTGTCACCTTTTTTGGTGAAATGGTAGGGGTACTTTTGTACCCCCTTACCATTTCACACAGGGTCCCCTTGTTAAAGGGGGCTTCCAGATTCCGATAAGCCCCCCCGCCCGCAGACCCCCACAACCAATGGCCAGGGTTGTGGGGATGAGGCCCTTGTCCTCATCAACATGGGGACAAGGTGCTTTGGGAGGGACCCCAAAGCACCCTCCCAATGTTGAGGGCATGTGGCCTGGTACGGTTCAGAAGGGGGGGGGGCGCTCTCGTCTTTTCCTGCGGCCTGCCAGGTTGCGTGCTCGGATAAAGGGTCTGGTATGAATATTTAGGGGGACCCCTACGTAATTTTTTTTAAATTTGAAGCGGGGGTTCCCCTTAATATCCATAGAAGACCTGAAGGGCCTGGTAATTTAATTTGGGGGGACCCCCACGCTTTTTTTTAATCAATGACTTTCAATGAATGACTGTTCTCTGTGTTATGGAGCCGACAATTCATTAGCCGCAAGTGATTTTAAATTGTCATTTTTGCAGGAAAAAAAGCTTTGTGCAGGAACAGTTCTCGATATTACATATACTGAATCTCGAATTCATTAGAATCATTCGTTATATCCGCTATAATAATTTCTTTCATATTAGTTGAAATTAGATATTTGGTAGTAGTTGGATTCGAATTGTTCTCTGTGTTACAGAGCCGACAATTCATTAGCCGCAAGTGATTTTAAATAGCTTTTTTTCCTGCAAAAATGACACCTTGTACAGGGACAAGCACGGGAAACATGCGCCCCTTCACAGGCATACTATAGAGTACTAATGAATTGTCGGCTCCGTAACACAGAGAATAGTCATTCATTGAAAGTCATTGATAAAAAAAAAGCGTGGGGGTCCCCCCAAATTCAATTACCAGGCCCTTCAGGTCTGCTATGGATATTAAGGGGAACCCCGCTTCAAATTAAAAAAGAAATGACGTAGGGGTCCCCCTAAATATCCATACCAGACCCTTCAGGTCTGGTATGGATTTTAAGGGGAACCCGGCCAAAAAAAATGGCGTGGGGTCCCCCTCAAAATCCATACCAGACCCTTATCCGAGCACGCAACCTGGCAGGCCGCAGGAAAAGAGGGGGGACAAGAGTGCCCCCCCTCCTGAACCGTACCAGGCCACATGCCCTCAACATTGGGAGGGTGCTTTGGAGTCCCCCCCAAAGCACCTTGTCCCCATGTTGATGAGGACAAGGGCCTCATCCCCACAACCCTGGCCATTGGTTGTGGGGATCTGCGGGCGGGGGGCTTAACAGAATCTGGAAGCCCCCTTGCCCCCCAGATCCCGCCCCCCCCCCTGTGTGAAATGGTAAGGGGGTACAAAAGTACCCCTACCATTTCACCAAAAAAGGTGACAAAAATTGTAAAAATGACAGGAGACGGTCTTTGACAATTCCTTTATTAAAATCTTCTTTCTTCTGGTCTTCCTTTATTCATCCTTCGGTTTCTTCATCTTCTCCTTCCAGCATCTTCTTCCATCTTCTTCCATCTTCTTCTTCTTCTTCCGATCCGCTTCTTCTTGCTCTGGTCTTCTCGTCCTTCTCGTCTGGCATCTTCTTCCATGGTGTCGGCGTCTGTTCTTCTGTCGAGCCGCTCCTCGCAATGGGAGGCTCCCGCTGTGTGAGGCTCCGCTGCGTCTGACAGGTCTTTTATAATGGAGGGCACCTGGTGACCCCGCCCCCCTCTGATGTCATGGGGAAAGCCATAGGGAAGTCCCCATGACGTCCCCGTGCGTCAGAGGGGGCGGGGTCACCAGGTGTCCTCCGTTATAAAAGACCTGTCAGACGCAGCGAAGCCTCACACAGCGGGAGCCTCCCATTGCGAGGAGCGGCCCAAGAAGAGACGCTGACGCCATGGAAGAAGATGCCGGACGAGAAGAACGAGAAGACCAGAGCAAGAAGAAGCGGATCGGAGGAAGAAGAAGATGGAAGAAGATGGAAGAAGATGCCGGAAGGATAAGATGAAGAAACCGAAGGATTAAGAAGGGAAGGAGGAAGACCAGTAGAAAGAAGATTTTAATAAAGGAATTGTCAAAGACCGTCTCCTGTCATTCTTACCATTTTTGACACTTTTTTGGTGAAATGGTAGGGGTACTTTTGTACCCCCTTACCATTTCCCACAGGGGGGCGGGATCTGGGGGTCCCCTTGTTAAAGGGGGCTTCCAGATTCCGATATGCCCCCTGCCCGCAGACCCCCACAACCAATGGCCAGGGCTGTGGGAATGAGGCCCTTGTCCTCATCAACATGGGGACAAGGTGCTTTGGGGGGACCTCAAAGCATCCTCCCAATGTTGAGGGCATGTGGCCTGGTACGGTTCAGGAGGGGGGGCGCTCTCATTCCCCCTCTTTTCCTGTGGCCTGCCAGGTTGTGTGCTCGGATAAAGGGTCTGGTATGGATTTTGAGGGGGACCCCACGCCATTTTTTTTTTTTTGACCGGGGTTCCCCTTAAAATCGATCCCAGACCTGAAGGGTCTGGTATGGATATTTAGGGGGGACCCCACGTAATTTTTTTTTTTTAATTTGAAGTGGGGTTCCACTTAATATCCATAGCAGACCTGAAGGGCCTGGTTATTGAATTTGCTTTTTTTTTATCAATGAATGACTGTTCTCTGTGTTACGGAGCCGACAATTCATTAGCCGGCAATAGCCGCGAGTGATTTTAAATAGCTTTTTTTCCTGCAAAAATTACACTTTGTTTTACGAATCATTTGAATCATTCGTTATATCTGCTATAATAATTTCTTTTGAATTAGTTGAAATTCGATATTTGGTAGTTGGATTCGAAAAATTTGACGACGAAATTCGTAAACGGAATTTCGTATTCTGTACGGAATTCGTATTCGATAAAAATTCGTACTACGGATTCGTAAATTCGTACGAATTTCGAAAAATTTGTACGAATTCGTACGAAACTACTTGCACATGTCTAGTAGAAGCTGGGCTTCCTATGGATGTTTGTGAGGCTATATAGGGGAGCTGTTGGCAGCAAGGGCCATCCTTCCGGTTCCAAGGCACAAATTGGGGCAAAGAATATGTTCCCCTCTGTTTTTGGTCCCAGAGGCTTCAGGGGGTTTCGGAATTCTTACATGAAGGTACCACTATTCAAAATTGAGTCATTGGACTCAGGAGACTGGATGGTTTACATTGATCTGGCGGTGCATATCTTCTTGTTTCCATAGACGCATCTCACCATCGATTTCTCAGGTTTTCCATGGAATGCTCTAATTTTCAATTTTAATGTCTCCCATTCGTTCTCTGCACGACTCTGAGAATGTTGTCAAAGCTACTGTCTGCTGTCATCGCGACTCTCAGGGTCAAGGGAGTGCAAATATTCCATTATCTAGATGACATGCTACTTCTGGGTTCGTCAAATGAGCTCCTTCTACTTCATGTGAATTTCACCTGTAAAACACTAGCTTGTTTCGGTTGGTTGTTCAACTCTCGGAAGAGCCAGATGCATCCGACCCAAATGTTGGAGTATTTGGCAGTACAATTCCACACGGGTCAGGGTGGTGTTTCTCTTCCTCAGAGGAAGGTCCAGGAGATTCAGTCTTAGACAAAAGCAGTGATAGCCAGGCCGTCTATGATGTTGAAGCAATGCATGCAGTATCTGGGGGTTCTATCAGCCACAGTTCCAGTAGTCCTGTGGGTCAGGTGGCGCAGAAGGAGATTTCAATGCAACTTTCTTCTTCAGATCGTCACTCCTTGTTCCAGAAAATCTATCTGCCAATTCCGATAATCTGGTCCCTGGTTTGGTGGTCAGTAGATCGCAATCTTTCCCGCGGAGTTCCATGAAGGCCTCAGAACCAATAGTGGTGACGGCCAATGCCAGTCTGGCAGGCTGCAGGGCACACTGCCTGGGACAGCAGGTTCAAGGCCGATGGAACTTTTGTGGGGTGAAGAGTTCAAATTTCCTGGGATTGGATGCTGTCAGACGCGCTCTCTTAGCATTCCAACCTATGTTGCGAGGTCGAGCTGTCAAGAGTCTTTGAACAACTATGGGGGCTTATGTGTCTCATCAAGGGGGCACAAGAAGTCGCCCTCTCCTTCAGGTGGCATGTCAATCTACCTATGCGCAGAGAAGAATCTCGGCTCTCTTACTTCATCTTATCTCCCAGAGCCTGGGAATGTTTTAGCAGATCACTTGAGTCGAGGCTTTGAGGATCGCAACAAATGGGGCCTCAATCGATAGATCTTATGGCATTGGAGGAGAATTGTCAACTGCCTTGCTTCTCTTCCCGGACCTGGCATCCACAGGCGTTGGGTCGGGGTGCTCTGTCCAGGTCTTGGCATTTCCCCTTGGTATATGTGTTCCTGCCGCTTCCATTGGCTCTCAAAATCCTGCTGAAGATTCAGCGAGAAAGGATCACAGCAATAGTAGTCTTACCTTACTGGCTCAGGCAGTCGTGGTTCCCTCTTGCTTTGCCGGATAAAGTTGGGCTCACCAATCCTACTGCCTCCTTGTCAAAATCTCCTTTTGTGGAGTGGGACCTGACATCCGAACCGCAGGATGATGAATTTAATAACTTGGAAGTGAGAGGGAGGCTTTAGCTGGCTTGGGTCTCTCGGGCAGTATAGTGGAGACATTATTACAGGCTCGTAAGAGGTCCACGATTGTGACCTATTACCAGATCTGGAATACTACAGAAAGGGTTTGGGGCCTTGGATCTCCTTCGGTATCTAACATTTTGGAGTTTCTGCAGAGAGGTCTCTTATGCCGTGTACACACAAAGGGATTATCCCGCGGGATTGTCCGCTGGACTAAGTCCACCGGATAATCCCCTCGTGTGTGGGCCTTCGACTGACTTTTTCCAAAAAATCCGGCGGACTAAAGTTTTAAGTTTTGTTTTAAAATTATCCGCTGGACTTGGCAGTCCGGCAGACAATCCCGCCGTTAGTAGGCTAGTCCGCCAGACTTTTGAAATGAACGGACTTGCCGCTCAACGGAAAGTCCGTTCATTTAGCACGTGACTTCAGGTACGTAGCTAGCGTAGGCAGTAAATGCCAGCGCGCTAGCTCCGTCACCTGGCATGGATTTAAAGGGACTCCCCACGCCAAAAAAAACGGCGTGGGGATCCCCCCAAATCCATCTCAGTCCCTTATCCGAGCACGCAGCCTGGCAGGCCAGGAAAGGGGTGGGGACGAGCGAGCGCCCCCCCTCCTGAGCCGTACCAGGCCGCGTTCCCTCAACATGGGGGGTGCCCTGGGGAAAGGACTTATATAGGGACAAGGGGACAGGGTCACATGCTCATGTCACATGGTGACCCCGCCCCCTTGTGATGTCACAGTCCCGGAGGATGCGGGGGCGGGGTCACCATGTGACATGAGCATGTGACCCTGTCCCCTTGTCCCTATATAAGTCCCAGCACAGCGCGGCTCTGGCATTCCGGCCAGAGAGAGCGACGTGTCAACATCGGAAGAAGAAGAAGAAGAGGAGGAAGAAGAAGAAGAAGAAGGCAGCGCAGAAAGCGACGACAGCGGCAAGAACAGAAGAGACCCCGGAAGACCTCGGAAGACCCCCCAAGGCGGATCGAGACCCCCAGACGGCGGCGACGACGAAGAAGGTAGCCGGACTTCTCCGCTCGGTAAAAGAGCTAGGTAAATGGCGGAGGAGTCCGGCAAGAAGACCCCCAAGACGGAAGAAGACCCCCGGAGCAGTGCAATAAAATATTTTTACAAAATTGTGTGTTTTTTTACTTTACATTTTACACCTTAGGTGAATGGGTAGGGGTACATCGTACCCCATACTCATTCACATAGGGTGGGGGGCCGGGATCTGGGGGCCCCCTTATAAAAGGGGGCTCCCAGATTCCGATAAGCCCCCCGCCCGCAGACCCCGACAACCAATGGCCAGGGTTGTCGGGAAGAGGCCCTTGTCCTCATCAACATGGGGACAAGGTGCTTTGGGGTGGGGGGGCCGCACACTGATGCTCTACATCAGTTGGTGATCCAATTTTTAGGGGCAGCCATAGAAATTAGACGTCCATTGAAATCGTTTTTTCCAAAAGAGGACTTAACACTAGTCTTGGGAACATCGCTGGTTCCTCCGTTTGATCAAGCTTTCTCTTGTTCATTTTTACTTTTAACAGTTTATTTATTTTTTTTTTTTACTAGCCGTTACCTCGGCCAGAAGAGTCTCCGTGTTGTGCGCCTTTTCATCTAAAGAACCATATTGTTTGGTGCTCCCAGACAAGACAGCCCTTAGGCCGATACCAAGCTTACTACCTAAGGTTGCCATATAATTTCGTAGGAACTGGGAGGTCATTCTCCCAGCCTTTCCGGCGGATACAGCTGATGAGTGGAGTAGGTTAGACCTGGTCTCTGCGGTTTCAACCTACCTGGAATGGACTAAAAGCAGATCAGCTGTAGTTTTTCCCAATGGGCCCTAAAAGGGTATACAGGCAACATCCAGAATTGTGTCTTCCGTATTTGTCAAAGACCATACATATTGCATACAAAACGCTGGGCCTTCCTCCTCCTTCAGAGATCAAAGCACATTCAATGAGGGGTATGGCAGCATCCTGGGTAGCATACGTAAAGGTCGCCCCTGAGGTAGTTTGCAGAGCAGCAAGCTGGAGCGCGCCCAACACCTTTTATTAGGCATTACAGGCTTAATTTGGCTTGTCCATCTGAGGAAACATTTGGCTCTATGGTTATTACGGCAGCTGTTGCCCATTAAAAATTTGAGTAGCATTGCATTGAGGTTGTGGCTGATTTTTTGTCTTCTCTCCCTTTTTAATGTTGTTTGGTACATCCTATAGTAGGCTGAGATGGGGAGGTCCAGGAATAAGGAAAGTTGTTGCCCATACTTACCGTAATTTTCCTTTCCTGGATCCTCCCCATGTCAGCCGGAGGATTCCCACCCAGTTTATCGCGAGGCGGGTATTTTTTGAACACTGGTGTGGGCAGACAGACGCCCTTTATGGGCTAGAAAAAAGGTGGTCCTGGAGGGGGCGGAGCTGACCCATAGTAGGCCGATATGGGGAGGATCCAGGAAAGGAAAATTACGGTAAGTATGGACAACAATTTTCCTTAATATAGTAATACACTGCCTGCATGTCACCAACTAACCTGCCTAATCTAGCTCAAGTTCTCTCTATCTCTGTCTACTCCAACACACTACATATGGCTGTTGTGTAAGCGGCCTTATATAGTGTGGGGCGTGGACTTACCCCCTGAGCCACGATTGGCCAAAGGCACCCTGCCTTTGGCCAATTGTTGCTCTCGCAGCCGAGCGTACTGTGATTGGCCAAAGCATGCAGGTCAGGTGCATGCTTTGGCCAATCATCAGAAGTAAATGCACTGTGATCTCCCAGTGCATTATGGGGCGTTCTGCGGTGCTCGAATTCGCCGCAAACACCCCATAATGTTAACTATTCAGCGAACAACTGATGCTTGAGTCAAACCTACGTTTAACTTGAACATCGGGCCCATCCCTATTTGATCCACCTATGGCCAGCTTTAGTGGAATAAAAAAAGAAGTCAAAATAGAAGTATAGTCAACTTGTACTGTAGTTACACAAGAAATTCTGTTATGCGGTGAAGCCTGTACTGAATTGACAATACTGTATCACAACAGAGAGCATGTGCAAGAATTACAACATAAGTAAACAACATGTAGCATACTGTACTGTATTAAATAACTATACACCTATAAAAAAACATATTGCAAACTATCCTACTATAACTACTTAGCAACAAGCCTACCCTCACTGCCCCATTGATAGAAGGAAGCATGTTCCATAACGGTATGTGATCCATTGGCATGAGCATCAAACAAACAAGGATGGAGCTGAAGTCTTCCAAAAGCATCTCGCTAGCCACCCAAGGGGTATACAAATGTGGAAGGGTGAGATGTGCATTTTGCCAACATATCAGATACCAGAATGAATTTGTATCCATGTTAACTGGTAAGAAACAAAATCAAACAACTGGTTAATTGTTATACTTGTTTTATGGTTTATGTCATTACTTGTATAAACTGTAGAATACAGTATGTGAGTAGTACAACTAGCAGATTGAGTGACAGATTACGTGACCATTTACAAAATAATTTCGACACCCATGGGAAGGATACTAGCTCTCTGAGGATACAGCTAGTAAAGTGTACCAATAAACTTACAAGAGGATAAGATAGACTTTCATTATCATGCCACCAAGAATTGTTTTTAATGGACTACCTTAAATGGACTGTGTCTGATTACTATGGTTGAAGGTTTTTCTCTCTTTCCTGGAATTTAATTCCTTGATGCAAATGGGTAGTAGACATTTCCATCTTTTGAAGGTTGACTGAATGTACTGTAAAAGAGTATAAGATATACCAGATTTGGAATCAGATATTAGGACAAGGGATGTAGATATATGTAGATATGTAGATATACCTCTCTCTACCCCTAAGAAGTAGGCTGGGATTGGTTAGAAGCACCATATACGTGCTAATAAGGTAACATATATCATAGAGGCTCAAAATTTAAAGTCTTGAGCTACTACCCAGGCCTTAAGAGTTACTCGCCAGTAGTTGCCCCACCCAACCCCTACCCTGCCCTGCCTCTAATTTTGCCCTTAAACATGCCCTCATAAATTATCTCATGAAAGGACACTGTTAAATGTGTTATGCACAATTAAGTTCCAAAAATAAATATTAACAACTTTATCAGTGGCCATCCTTGCACTCTCATCAATGCCCATCAATGCAGCCTATCAGTGATCATCAGTTCAGCATCATCAGAGCCACTTATCAGTGTAGATCTATATCACCTTATCAGTGCCCATCAGTGCAGCCTATTAGTGCCCACCAATGCAGCCTCACCAGTGCCCATTAATGCAGTCTCACCAGTGCACATCAGTGCAACCTCATCAATGCAGCCTCACTAGTGCCCATCAATGCAGCCTCACCAGTGCCCATCAGCACAGATGAGAGATCTCCCACTGTGACACTACTTGGATTTGAATTGCCCAGCGGCTGATGTCAAACACAGTCCAGCCTCCTGGACCGACTCCTATGATAGAGGTCACACTACTATTTCCCGGCATTGGACCAGTGTGCTGTCTATCATAGGAGCCAGTCCAGGAGGCAGGACTATGTTTGGCAGTGGCTGCCAGGCAATTCAAATCCAAGCTGTGTCACAGCTGGAGATCCCTGTTCTGCGTGATCCAGCCAGCTCTCCTTTTCCTCTTCTCTCTCTTCCCCAGTTTCCTGGCCTGTCACTGGGAGAAGAATGGCTCCCAATCAACCCCGCCTGCCGGTGGCGCCCACCCTGGTTATTTCCACTCGCCAAATGCAAGCATGCGAGTGGAAATTTTGAGGGCTGTCATAGAGATTTCATTTTTTATTCAATTTTATTTTTTATTTGGGTTTAATTTATTTTTTCTTCTTTGGTTTGGTAGATTATTATATTTTTATAATATTCAGAAATACACTATAATGAGTTTAGTAGGAAAGGTGGGGGTAAGAGTTTTGGAAAATAGGAATATGAGTATAAATGTCTATTAGCATCAGATGATATTTTAATACCATGCAGGCCATATAATAATGGATACTGGTTATCTTTTGAGATCCATAACAGTGGCTATTAATGACACGGTTTACTATAGATGGGATGGAATACTATCAATAGCAATGTGGATAGGTGGATTATATAGTGTGATATTCACACATTGCAACAGCTTTAAAGTGGAGCTCTGCCCAAAATGGGAAGTTCCACTTTAACGCCTCTTGCCCATCTTTTGTTTGTGAAACAGAGCTTTTGGGGAGGAGGTGGGAAGCGGGTACTTGCTTTCACTTCCAACTTGCTCCTTCTCCCCTGAGTACACTGTTGGATCAATGGACAAGTGAGTTTTTTGTAGCTGCTGACTTTTAATTTTCACTTAAGAGACCGTAGCTCTACTTAGGGCAACATTTTTTGTTTATATTAAAGTGGGGTTATCTATGTGTAGCCTATTTTAGATATTTTGTAACATCTTTGACTTTTGTTTAGTTACATAGTTGGTAAGGTTGAAAAAAGACACCAGTCCATCCAGTTCAACTTATGAAGAAGATCTATTAGGTGACTTTAGCTCCAAAATGGTTCCCCTGTTGCAGATTTCTCACGAGACACACGTTTGTAATTTGATAAATCTCTAATAACACCGCACTGTAAAAAATTTGCCTTAATCATATAACTCAAACAATAATAAATAGTGATAAATAAGTGTTTTACCAATTAATCCATAACTGTGAAAACAATACTGCTGCCTCCTTTATAAGAAATATATCTCTCCCATTAAATCAAATCAATGTTAATAGAATCCAGAAGGCGCTAAAATAATGCTAGAAATTCAAATCATAAAGTGTTAAAGTTCATTAAAAAGTCTATGCAAAAGTCCCACACATAAATTAACTGCAAATAGCTGTGTTCCAATTGTGCAGGAAGGCTGATGTGATTATCCCACTCCACAAGCAATCACCTCAATTGCTCACCCTATGTGAGGCTCACTCACCAAATAGTTATGCCTCACATATAAATGCTTGGCATAAATCGCTCAGAATGCGCTTTTGACATCTTTATGTTTGTGAGTAGTTATTGGATGTTTAATATTTAATGTTTTTATAATAATACACTATGCAAGTTCCCTTTTTTGTTAGATAATCATTCATACCAGCATGGGAAGACTCGTCTTCAGAAGGAGTGATGCATTCTGAGCAATTTATGCCTGCAGCATGCTGTATACATAGTGACAGTATATAACCCATTAAGCTATACAGTGCTTTGAAAAAGTATTTATACCCCTTGAAATTTTCCACATTTTGTCATGTTACAACCAAAAACATAAATGTATTTTATTGGGATTTTAAAGCCTCGTACACACAATCGGATTTTCCGCAGACAAAACCGCAGACTTTTGTCTGAAGGGCATTGGCCCCAAACTTGTCTTGCACAAACGGCACACAATTGTCGGCCAACAAACACGAATGTAGTGACGTACTACGTGTTTTTTCAGCTGTTTAGTGCCACCCGTTGGGCTCCTTCTGCTAATTTTGTGTTAGTAGAAGTTTGGTGAGTGGTGATTCGTGCTTTTCATTTTGCGCTTTTCATTTTGCGCTTTTGAGTTTGTTTCTGAATGGCCGTTCATCAACCAGCCATGTTGCGGAATTGGAGGAGATAACGTGTTATTTATTATTGGCCTTGGAGTTATTGCTTTGACCCAAGTTCAGGAACAGGAGGAGGAGGATTTCTTGGACCAAAAATTGGTTGCATCATTAACCACTTGCCGACCGCCGCATGTTCATATACGTCGGCAGAATTACAGGTATGTCCCTTTGAATTTGCCACCATCTGGCCAGCGCGCGCGCGTCCCTGCCGCAAGCTCTGTGAGTAGGATCACGGGTCCCGCTGACTTGATATCCGTGGGGATACCCACGATCGTCTCACGGAGCTGAAGAATGGGGAGATGCTAATGTAAACAAGCATCTCCCCGTTCTGCCTAGTGACACTGTCACTGATCATAGCTCCCTGTGATCGGGAGCTATGATCAGTGATGTGTCACACGTAGCCACGCCCCCACAGTTAGAATCACTCTATAGGACACACTTAACCCCTTCCTAGCCAGCTAGTGGTAAACCCCTTCACTGCCAGTGTCATTTTTACAGTAATCAGTGCAATTTTATATTTTAATGGTCCCAAAAATATGTCAAAATTGTCCGATGTGTCCGCCATAATGTCGCAGTCATGATAAAAATTATTATTAAAAATGCCATAAAACGAACCCCTATTTTGTAGACGCTATAACTTTTGTTCAAACCAATCAATAAATGCTTATTGCGGTTTTTTTTTGTTTTTTTTTACCAAAAATATGTAGAATAATACATATTGGCCTAAACTGAGGAAAAAAAATGTTTTTTTTTATATATTTTTGGGGGATATTTATTATAGCAAAAAGTAAACAATAAGGCGTTTTTTTCTAAATTGTCTCTCTATTTTTGTTTATAGAGCAAAAAATAAAAACCGCACAATTGTCAGTTAAAGCGACGCAGTGCCGAATCGCAAAATGTGCTCTAGTGTTTGGCCAGCCAAATGGTCCGGGGCTTAAGTGGTTAATCGTGACCTATTATGTCATAATATGCATTTGATGTGGGAGCTCCAGGAGAATAATCCAGATGATTTTCGGAATTATCTCCAGATGACGGACCCCTGCTTTCACCAACGCCTGGGATTGTCGACCCCTATATTAAGAAGCAGGACACATGCATGAGGCTTTTATTTTATTTTTTGGTTGAATAATGATTTGATTTGGTATATTTTCTATTTTTTTGGATGCATAGAATGCACTTTTTGGATAACTGTTTGGTTAAGTTCTATTAGCAGATAGCATGTCTAATTGTATTTGTTTTCTTTTTTTTTAATGCACAATTATGCCGCGTACTCACGATAGCACATTCCGACAACAAAATCCATGTTTTTTTTTCCAACGGATGTTGGCTCAAACTTGTCTTGCATACACGTGGCCACATAAAGTTGGTCGGAATTTGCGAACGTCAAGAACGCGGTGATGTACAACACGTACGATGGCACTAGAAAGAGAAAGTTCAATATCAAGTGTGCCACCCTTTGGGCTCCTTCAAATAATTTCGTTTTAGTAGAAGTTTGGTGACAGACGATTCACGCTTTTCAGCCTCCTGCTTTTCCGATCATTACTGCTCTTCAGTTTGTGCTTGTGGGTTCATATTTCTATTACGTATTTGATTCTCAGTGCGTTCTTGTCTGCTCGTTTCTGATTTTCAACTCTGGCCTTTCAATTTTTCAGTGCTTTCTGTTAGTTAGTTCTGACCAGCAGACCATTTTGAAGCCATGAGGACCCTTAACCCGGACAAGAGGGTTTATAACTACCATCTGGCCAGAGCCAGAAGAGTGGTGGAGAACGCTTTCGGGATAATGGCCAGTTCCACCTATTCCTTACACCAATCAACATGGCGGAATATAAACTTAACCATATAATCCTTGCATGCTGCATTCTACACAACTATTTACAACTATTTAAGAAGAAATTTAATGAACTATGTGGCCTCAGTTGGGCCTGAGGCCAGGCTTCAACAAGAAACCCTGACAACGCTTGAAGCTGGCCCTCCTGGCTTGCCCCCCAAAGCGCCCGCAAAGTAAGACAAAAATATCTGGAGTACTTTGCGGGTAGGGGGGCCATTGATATGCCAGAAACTGTTTAAGAAACATTTTATCAACAATTTTTTAACTTAAACTGAAAGAAGATTTACTTTGATTTACTGCTTGTGTTTCTTTTACCTGTCTCCTAGGTTCTCTAGTGGGCTTTTCTTTTTGGACATTTTCTTCAATAGTGCAAATGTAATTTATTTGATACATGAGGTGACAATCTCTTCTTCAGCTAACTATTATGTTGTGGGTCTGCTACACACACCTTGTTTTTGTTGTTAATGTATGTAATGCATTACTGACAAAAATATTCATCAGCACCATGAATGAATTTTGTGGAGTCATGAAAATGGTGTGATTGTGGCAAATCAGAAAGCACTGTGGGAGTTATTTACTAAAGGAAATTCCACTTTGCACTCCAAGTGCACTGCAAAAGTGCACATAAAACTGCACTGAAACTGCACGTGTACTGCAAAGTGGATTTGCCTTTAGTAGTAATAACCTCCATTGTCACTGTAAACACCAACTTACTACAAAAAATGCTATTGAGCATTGAAAAAAGAAGCCACACATTGTTGGGTAGAAAACCTTTTACTCAAAGCACATTCACATGTGCGTTAGAAAAGGGTTTTTAAACAAACAAACATCTTATACATATATAATTATTTTTTTCACATTGTTAATATCCTTTTTTTTTTTTGGTTAAACAGGCATGTTTCAAAGCATAACATACACAACTCAGGAACTTAAAAAGTTCAACTTTGTTAAAAAGAAGGCAATATCAGACATGAGTATGTCCAAACTGTGTTGATCTTGCCTTCATCAGATTGGGTGATGTCATTCCTGTAAAAGCCAAATTGGGATTCAAACTGGTCCTGATCCCATGCCTAATGTCAACATCTGCTAGCTCCCATCAGTGCAGTCGCTCTAAATCTAAAGGGTAGATCTGAAATGTGTGGAAGCTCTGCTGATTTTATCATCCAATCCTGTGCAAGCTAAAATGCTGTTATTTATTTTCCTTGCATGTACCCCTCAGATCTATGGTGACTTTACTTCCAAGTGCACTTTCAAGTGCACTTGCATTGCAAAGTGGATTTTCCTTTAGTAAATAACCCCCAGTGTGTCAACATGGGCTAGATCCAATCATGGGGGATCAATGGACGTGTTTTGGGGGTGCAACCCCTTCCTCTCACCTAATTGAGTTGCGAGGAAGGGATTGCACCCACAAAACGTGTACATTTATATCCCGTGATGGCAGACCCGTGTGCATCTTCAAAATGTATCTTTTAAAATACTTTAAAACTTTTTTTTCAAAGCAAAAAAACACGAGAAAACTGTACAATTTTTGTGTGTTTTATATTCTGCCTAAAACATCAATGATGTTCTTAATTTTTGTTGAACATCATTGATGTATTTCTTTTATATTTTCTAAATCACGATTGCACCCCATTCTGTCCCCAATGAGGACCTGGGCACTTTCACTGGTGAAATGAGATTCTTCTTCCACAACATCCACATCACCTAAAAGAAAAAAACACACCATGTATTATAAATATGCAGGCATACATCTATTACCTGAAGCTATTGGTCTCATACACTCACCTGTGGTGACAATTTTGCCCACTTCACAAACCTCTCCCTCCACAACCTCTGCTTGTGGTTTTCGGATTTTCCATTCTTTAGAAGGAGGGGGGGGTCCCTGGTGTCCTCAGATGTCCCGAGTCTTTTCTCCCCTATGTGAATAAAAAATAGGTATACTTGGCACACAGATATTTGAGGGTAGAAATAGGAATATGAAACATTTCTTGGAAGTGTCGTACAATTGTCTGTTTTGGCAGAGTTCAAAGCTGAAGAACATTTTACTTTCTTTCTAAATCTGGAATACTTCCCTTTTTTGTTAAAGTATCACACATGGAGACACCCCTAGTATCCACTAGAGCACCTGTGTGGGACACCCTAGTGCTCCTGCATCCAGATGTGTAAACAGCTGCTGAGTGTCCTCTCCTTACACTAAATCAAGTTTACATTTCATTCTAGTTACAAACCCTTCTAGACAACAGACTTATTTTAATACAAATAGGCCTTAACAAATGTAGTTAACCTGTATCTGCCAAAAACATCTTATAAGTGGACGAACAATGTTTCCTACGACCGATTACTGTGCCCATGAACATGAAAGTTGCCATTTTTTAGTAAAGAAAAGCACATGGAGCGGCATGCAAGTAATAATAATAATAGAAACACAGGACAAATACTTACTTTTTAGAAGCAGTTTCCTGATCTGTCTGTGCAAGATAAAGTCACGTGACCTGTGATGATACGCGTCGGGAGGAGGAGCCCAAGTGACAGTGCTAAGCACAGCACAGCACATTGAGGAGGAAAGGGCTGACAGCCCCCTATCTGAGCCTGACCATTAGCGGGATTTGAACGCGCAAACACCTACTGGGTACATGTGAGTTGTATAGCTGTAGGCAACCCCCTCAAAGATCTTCTTTGTTTGATGGTTGAATAGAGCGATGCGCAATGGTTTTTTATTTGTGTCTTTTTCTCTTTTATATCATACCAGAGCAAGATATCAGGAGGAACCAAAAGGAAAAAAAAGCCCCACATTCCCAGCATAAAGGGAAGTTTCTTTTTTTCCTTTTTTTTTTTTCAGTTCTAGCATTTCTAATTGTGTCCCGGATATCATTAGTGGATGTGAAGAGTTATTTCATTAATTATCCTACTCATTTAATGGACTGTTATCACCTATGGGATTAATATAATATTTAATTGGCGGCCGTTTACCCATTAATTCATCAATTAATTGGCTAATCCATCAGGTCTAGCCTGTATTGGCTTTTGGAATTTATATATCCCCATATGCATCATTGGCATAAACTGGATATTTCCTTTCTTTGATACATTATAACACATACTTGTTTTTACTCACATTTTGAAGCACTTTATTTATTTAAAACACATTGTATCTACTTTTAACACATTGTGTATTTATTTATTTATTAAATTGGTTACAACCTCATTGTAACTTGAAGTTTATATATATTTTTGTGCACCTGAGATTGTCACGCAAGCACTTATATATTTTACTATACCACGACATTTGTCTTTTAACCTCACCTGCGGATCTAAATAGACTAAGGTTGATATTGCGCACTATTTATACTCTAGTATTTATTTGCATATTCCTGATCTTTCTGTACTGATCGTGCTCCCTCAATTTGAGGTCTGACCATCGTTTCCTCAATTGATCCTTGGATCGCCGTACCCCAAAATTCCTGTGCAGACTCTTCACAACTTTAGGCATGATCTTGGCCTTTCTCACATTTGGGTTTGGATAAGGTCCATACTTCCCATCATAGTCTACCCTCTTCAAGATGCCAACTGTCTCCACCATCTCTATAAAGGACATAATTGAGGCCTTCAATCTCCTCCGGGATCGGGACGTTCGTGGCTCCGGCCTTTCGTTGTTACTGCTCTCCTCTGCTTGCACCTGTTGTCTCTCCGCCATGTGCTCTCCCACTGCGCCAAAAGAGAAGGGGCGGGGAATATACTAGAAAGAATGTCAGGGGTGGGCGGAGTTTCCAAATGCACAGTGTATATAAAGCGATACACGCGTATGTCGTACGTATGATCTGTGAGCAGAGGACGAAGTAACGGAAGCGACGATTGTTATAACGAAGGTACGAATTTAACTTGGTGCATCAGCAGCCTATACTGCTTATAGATTGAGGCCTATATTTTGTCAAGATTAGGAGAGTTTCGTCTGACATTAGGGTTTGTCTTGTGTTGTGTCTTGTAGAGAAAATGGATACCTTCAATTATAGGGAATTTCTAGGAATATTCATTGATATGTTCAGGGAGCTGCCCTGTCTGTGACGGGTGAACCACCAATTTTTTAATAATCAAACAGAGAAGCAGGCAGCGCTGGAGTAACTGCTTGAATTTGTGAAGCCGATGATCCCCCGGCAGACATCAAGTATTTAACGTCCAAAATTGGTGGCATGAGGAGCACTTATAATAGGGAGCACAAGAAGGTCCAGGATTCCCAGAGATCAGGAGCGGCAGCAGATGACATTTATGTACCCAGGCTGTGGTACTATGACAGACTGAATTTTCTGGCAGGCCAGACTGAACCCAGGCCAGCTCTATCCAGTCTTCCTTCAAGGCTTCCTTCCTCCCAAGCTGAGGCATCCGACGACCAACCTGGGCCTTCCAGGCAGCAACATGTGGAGGAGCCCAGCTTGAGTCAGGTATAGCATTCTTCAAAATATTTCTGGTTGTCAAATTAATAATGTTAAATATATGTTAGTTTTGATAACTAATTTCTGATTTCACAAAGTGTTTTACATATCAATAGACAGTAGTGGCCACAAATGATTGGGACAAGAATGAAAAATGCTTGGGTCAGAATGATAGTCTTTTCTATTTATTAACATTCAATCCCTTTTTCATATACAGGAAAGTCTCAGCCAAGAGGAGGCCGTGGAAAGTGGAAGCCAGGAGGTGGCCGGCCCAGTGGCCTGCCCGAATCCCAGGTCCCTCCCCTCGGCCTTCCACAAAAAAGTGCCAGGAAGAGGAGTAACCTGGAGGAGGCAGCACTTGGCCTATTTCTGAAGGCTACTGTGGTCCTCAGAATCCCCCCCAGTCATCAAGAGGACTATGCCTGCATGACAGCCTGCAAAATGCTGGAAATGGAGGACGGCCAATGCCTCTTATGTGAGTAAGTGTTCTTACAAGCCCTAAATAAGGGGTTGAGGGATGAACTCACAAGCCAAAGCCACGTTTGTGAGTTGAACCATAGTCCTCCTCCTCCACCTCCTGCCACAACTCCAACACCAGAGCCACAGCCTGGAAGAAAGCATGTAAGGAAGACCAGAGAGTAATGGCCTGGGTTCAGTCTGGTCTGACAAAAGATGCAGGCTGTTGTATGACCACAGCCTGGGGACATTTATGTCATCTGCTGCTGTTCCTGATCTCTTGTAGTCCTGGCCTGGATTGTGCTCACTATTATATGGACTCCCCAGGCCACCAATTTTGACTGTAAAATAATTTATGTGTGCCCTGGGGTACAAAGGCTCCGCAAATTTCACAAGTTTCTCCAGCGTTGCCTTCCTCTTTATTTTATTATGACCCAGAATAAATGGCTATTTCTTCTTCACAAATACTTGGCTATGAGTTTTACTTCAAAAAGGAAAGTTTGTTTGTGAGTAGGCAGGTACATTTCAAAAATACAAGGTCAAATTAACATGACACCAACTTAGTTGTATCTTCAAGGTAAAAAAGATTAATTGACACAAGATAATAATGGTGTTGTGGTAACACAAAACAATAAATAATATTATAATGAGCACTAGAAACAAAATGCAGATCTTGATAAAAAAACAAACAAAAATAAATTATAAAAATTATTATGGAGATCTGACGAAAAACAAAATAAATATTATTCACAAGATCACAAGAAATAATAAAGGACATTATAAATTTTTTTCTAACATCCTAGAGAATAAAATGGCGGCCGTTGCAATACTTTGAGTCACACCGGATTTGCGCAGGGGTCTTACAAGTGCACATTTTTTTTTAAAATACACTTTTTTTAATTAAAAAATAAGACAACAGTAAAGTTAGCCCAATTTTTTTTATATTGTGAAAGATAATGTTACGCTGAGTAAATTTATACCCAACATGTCACGCTTCAAAATTGCGCCCGCTCGTAGAATTGCGACAAACTTTTACACTTAAAAATTTCCATAGGCGACATTTAAAAAATTCTACCGGTTGCATGTTTGGGGTTACAGAGGAGGTATAGGGCTAGAATTATTTTTCTCATTCTACCGATCGTGGTGATACCTCACATGTGTGGTTTGAACACCGTTTTCATATGCGGGCACTACTCACGTATGCATTCACTTCTGCACGCAAGCTCTGCTGGACAAGGCGCATTTAAAAAAAAATTGTTTTCTTATTTATTTTACCGTTTAGTTTTTATTTTTACACATTTTTTTTAAAAAAACGTGTCACTTTTATTCCTATTACAAGGAATTTAAACATCCCTTGTAATTGAAAAAAGCATGACAGGACCTCTTAAATATGAAATCTGAGGTCAAAAAGGGAATCTGCTAAGCAAGGTTGCCATATCCAGAAAAAAAACCCCAGAGGAGCATTTACCCCAGGAGGGGCTCCAGATTACCTGCTCCGCTAAGGAAAAAAGCAACCAGATGGCATCCGCTGCAGCAACTAAACTAGAGAGATATGCCCATTCGGCGTCTGTGTCGCCAAGCAAATTGGGCTCTCAGCAACCAATCTCGCAGAATAAAGAACAAAAAAAATCATCTGTAGATAGAAAGAGCCAAGTGTGTCTCTGTCGGTTCACCTACCCCCTCTGCTTCTAAAGTTGGGAGCGGTAGGGGTGCAGGGGGGGTAAAACTCTGTTGGCTATTGCAACTACTGTCGCAGCTACTGTTTCAGCGGCTATACCAATCTCTGCACCAATCTCTACACCAGCTTCTGCAATGCTAGAGGGTGAGCCCAAACTGCGAGAAGTGCTTAATGCAATCAATGTTTGTACAGATTCAATCCCCAGTTTTGACAGTCAACTAAAATGCATCAAGGAGGAATTATTTTCTATGAAACAAGAGCTGACTAAAACTGCACAAAAACATCTGAACTGGAAGAACATTTAAGCCTTATTGAGGATGAGCTGAGCCCAGTGAAGTGTGAAATTAAATGGCTAAAAGACACAATAATTACCCAAACCGCTAAGCTAGACGAGATGGAAAACAGGAATCGCAGAAATAATGTCAGACTATTAGGCCTTCCTGAGCGTAGTGAGGGCCCTAATTTTTTTAACTGTTTTTATTAATCTTCATTACATACAGAATACATTTACAACCGTATTACATAACCAATTCTACATATATTAGTCGGATCATCCATCCTACTTGACGAATACTCATATACATTACATATCCTTGTCAATGGTTCCATCTAAAATATGGTAAGAAATTCTAAGACAGTAGTTTTGTAATGAAGAGAAACTTGTACATATATTTATGTCACTACTAGGGTTGAGCGAACCCGAACTGTAAAGTTCGGGTCCGTACTGGACTTTTGGGTGTTCGGGACCCGGACCCGAACCCGAACTATTGGCTGTAAGTTCGGGTTCGGGTCCGGTGTTCGGCGCTGTATTGGCGCCTTTTTAACAACTGCAGGGCAGCCAATCGACGATCTTTTCACTAGTGTGCCCTTAGAAGCCATCACAGCCATGCCTACAAATGGCATGGCTGTGATTGGGCAGTGCAGCATGTGACCCAGCCTCTATATATAGTCCAGGCACACAGCACACAGCGTCATTCTGCTATAGACAGGTTCCTGTGCTGCTGAGAGGATTTTAGGAGTTAGTGTGATTCAGTCAGTCAGGCAGTCAGCATTCCTTAACTTTGCTTCTAATTAGTTAGATCAGTGAACGATCTACATAGCTAGAGTAGAGTAGGGAGTTTCTTTAGTAAGGAAGAGAAAGAGGCAGAGATAATTATTGAAGAGATTCCTAAATCAATTGTACCCTGGCTGGGGTGCAGTGCACAGTCTTTTAACAGTGTCATGAGGCCAGTGCCAGACAAAATATAAAAGTTTTACCTGCAAGCTCAGTGCACCATTAGGACCAACACTGCATATACTAAGAGATACACCATAGTCTGTGTGTATTCTGCTATTGGAAAAACATTGCATAAAAATGTAATTTTTCTTTTTTTTTTTTTTTCCCAATAGCATTTTCTGCGTGTTCATACATAAATCATACATACACGCTGTAGACACTATCCGTGTATTCTGATTTATTTATATATTAATTTTGCAGTGTTTTTTTTCCCCAATAGCATTTTCTGCGTTTTCATAAACGCTTTACATACTGTCCGTGTATTCTGATATTGGAAAAACATTCCAAAAAAATTAAATTTTGCGTTTTTTTTTTCTTCCCAATAGCATTTTCTGCGTGTTCATAAACGCTTTAGACACTGTACGTGTATTCTGCTATTGACAAAAACACCCATTTAGGGCGTGCTGGTGGCACTCCTGTTGCAGGGAGAGGACGTGGTCGATCTGTGCCAGCTACACACACTAGTGAAACACCTTCCTCAGGTGCGAGTAGGCGACAGAGCCTGCAGCGGTATTTTGGCGCGCCTAATGAGGCTGTACGAATGTTGAGGCCAGGACAAGTACAGGCGATAGTAGATTGGGTTGCTGACAGTGCCTCCGGTTCCTTCACATTGTCTCCCACCCAGTCTCCTGATGAAAGTTAATAATTTTTTCCAGAAAGTGCGTATTCTGGGGTATTCCCACCATATGTGCGGCATCGTGCCGTTGAGTTTCTGAGGTTCTTAATGACTTCCTGTACCTCTTCTGCTGAGAAGGGGACCTCCAGCATTTTTTTTTTTTTTTTTTTATGTTATTTTAAGTTATTTCCCTATCCACATTTGTTTGCAGATCACTTGCCATGCTCTTAACAACATTTTGTTGCCATTTGCAGCCCTCTAGCCCTTTCCATTACCTTTTTACAGCCATTTTAGTGTTCAAAAGTCCGGGTCCCATTGACTTCAATGGGGTTCGGAGTTCGGGGTCAAGTTCGGTTCCGAAGTTTGGCCGAACCCGCCGAACCCGAACATCCAGGTGTCCGCTCAACTCTAGTCACTACACTAGCAAGTATCAATAATTGTATCATTGCATCTTCCACATCGATCAATAAGTATCAGAAGCTCGAGTCGCACCTTGTATAAATCATCAGTGTCTTTGCATGAGACTGCAGTCCAATTCCTATTTTTATTATTATTCTTTCACTATAGTTTCACTATAACCACTTATCCTAATTAGTGTAAGACATTGTTCATATGCCAGGAATCTATTCCACATCAGTATCAGGTATTCACATGCATCTATAAGATCCGTCCACCTTCCCCATATCTTCTCGAATTTAGCCGCACACCCCCTAGCTTCATAAGTTAGTTGTAAACTGGCAATACCTGGTTAATTATGTTCTTCCATAAATTTAGAGAAATCGGTGTGGAGTATATACATTGCATAACCACCGTTTTTTCTGGCATAGAATAATAAAAGACGTAAAAATAGCTTTTGGTATGTGCTCATGTCAACATCCTCAAAGACTGCCAATATACACCACTTTGGGCTGCAAATGTTCGGTAGTTCAAAATTAGTCGCGATGAATTGTGTCACCTGTGACCAAAATGGGCGTATCTTTTCACAGTTCCAGAGCATGTGGAGCAAATCACCTGTAAGTTTGTTACATTTATGGCAGGTAGAGCTGTTTATTTTCTTCATACGAAATAGACGTAGGGGTGTGTAGTAAATTCTATGAAAGATACGTAACTGTATCATTTTATCCCTGGCAGAGATAGTGGCGACAAAGTATGTATCCATAAATTCTTCCCAGTTTTCATCTGACATATCTGGTACATCCAGGAGCCAATAACTTTTCACTTTCTGTAACTGACCTGAACCATCTTGTGTCAATAGTTTGTAATACCCTGAGATTAATCCTGAGTGGTCGGGTTGTAATAGTGCCCCTTCTAGTGTAGAATTTTGAAACGTGACATTTTGAATACCCAGTTGGGCCATTGCTGCGTGTTTTAACTGTAGATATCTGAAGTGCCAAGTCTCTGGCACTTCAAGATCTTGTCGTATTATACTGAAGGATCTAAAATTCCCTTGATCATATAGTTGGTGTATATATTTTAAACCCTTTGTGTCCCAGGCAGAAGCGCCAGGGAGGTTCAAAAAGTGGGTAAAAGTAGGATTACCCCATATCGGTTGATTGGGTGATATAGATGGTGTGTCCTCTGGAACTAAGTGGAGACATCATTTATAAATACCAATAGATACCTTTAGCATATTTGTGCCCTCTCGTTCTCTAATTGTTCTACAAAATATCTAATTATTGAGGGCCTCATGTGATGAAAGTGTCGCTGCCTCCGCTGCTGTTGCAGCGTTAGCAATCTGCGGGAACAACCACCAATGCATGTAAATGAGTTGCCATGCAAAATAGTAGTGTCTGAGGTTTGGAAGTGCCAGGCCCCCCTGAGCTATTGGTAACTGTAGTGTTTTCAATGCTATTCTAGGGTTCTTAGGAGACCATAAAAAGGTTGTTAATAAGGAGTCAATTTCTTGGAATATTCTTTTGGGGATATATACCGGACTATTTGCCAGGATATATAAGAATTTAGGCAAGAACACCATTTTGAATAGGTTAACCCTACCCATCAGTGTCAATGGTAGACTTGCCCAACTAGTCATTTTGTGTTTAACCACTTCCCGCCCGGTCAATAGCAGATTGACGTCCGGGAAGTGGTTTCGTTATCCTGACTGGGCGTCATATGACGTCCTTCAGGATAACAGCCGCCGCGCGCCGTGGGGGCGCGCATCGCGGCGATCGGTGGAGCGGTGTGTCAGTCTGACACACCGCTACACTGATCTCGGTAAAGAGCCTCCGGCGGAGGCCCTTTACCACGTGATCAGCCGTGTCCAATCACGGCTGATCACGATGTACACAGGAAGAGCCGTTGATCGGCTTTTCCTCACTCGCGTCCGGTATGTGTTCCCACCCTCTGACAAAAAGAAAAGGGTTTCTTTATTTTTTCACATCGGCTGTTTATTTGTATACCTTCCCACAAGTTTGCCGCTTTCCCGGCCTCATTTACTGTCCTAAATGCCACATTTGACTTTTATTTCAATGTCCTCCTTCATCTTGTTCCTCTATTATTTCTGTCCACCGAGCCGGGTTGGTTTTTGGCGCCACAACGTCTTCCCTCAATGCCTACATTCTCCAGGATGCCTTGCGGTTACGTTACCGCCCCTCTCTCTCTGAACTCTCCAGCGATTTGTACTGTGATCCTCTCCATGGCGCACAATGCTGCTGTTTCCGCCTTCTCAGGACGTTCAGCGCAGACCGTTCCTCCTAAGTTTTAGTGCCTCGATAGCGCCCTTCTCCTATGCTACGTTACCAATACCGGGATCATTGATGACTATGCCACTCTCACGAAAACGCTCTCCCCTGGTCCCTAACTGCCACCACAGACGGACCGATATCTCCGATGCAGCTAATCCCAACCTCTACTATCCTACGGCTCCCTCATCGCTACACCACTCGTCTTCTGTGCCTGCTGATCAGCAACCTGTGGCCGCTCCTCCCCGCAAGCTCCACTTTTTGTACATCCAGGTACACCTGTTCTATGACTGTATGCTGAATGTCCGTGTATTTGGGATGAATATT
Organism: Lithobates sylvaticus; assembly: GCA_028564925.1. NCBI lineage: Eukaryota > Metazoa > Chordata > Amphibia > Anura > Ranidae > Lithobates > Lithobates sylvaticus. The sequence continues at coordinate 143,490,271 of CM053032.1, read as the reverse complement.
TCCTTCTGGTACATGCCACCTGTACTCCTGTATGATGCTCCTTGCTTCTCTCCTCTTCTCCCGATCCGATGAAATGTCGATCCCCCCCCTTTTTTTTTTTTTTTTTATGCTTCTTTCAGAATTCGCTTACAGGTTGTATTGCTCTCCAATATTGTGGTTATTCCTGACATGCTCATGTTCCGACAGTGTTGTGATTATTGCTCCTTGCTTCAGTCATTGGATGCTATGTGATAACATTCTCACTGCCATATTCTACCTGTTAGAGCCTGACTTTTTTAATGTTAGCGTTCACTTAGAATATTTTCAATGAGGTCCCTGTATTGTCATACACTTGTCTTCATGCGATTTTGTTACTTACGCCTAATTACCTCTTAGGCATCTATTTACTCTCACCTACTCAGCCTCCCCTCGCCCCCGTGGTCTAGCCTACTGTACTCCATCATTCACTCCCCGAACGTTGGTTTATTGTCACCCTCTCTAATTTGGCAACATAGTCGGGCAATAGGGAGATTTCACCCGAATCTACTTACTATCCTCCCATCTTCTTCTGGTCGGTTCCAACCCCATCACAGAGGTGTCTGGTGGTACGTTTGCGTATTTATACGTAAATTTCCCACAGACACCCTGATAACTACCGAAATTTTATTTATTTATTTACCTTTTTTTTTCTGAGATCCGAGGGTATCTCTTCGGTTTTTCTACGTGGTTTTGCCACTTCAAGATATCATAGCTATAGTTTTTCACTCGTGCTTTGTGTTTTGCATTTTTTTTTTACCCTGTTTATAACACGTACCAACGATACCTGATGGCGGATACATTGCCATCCGCTCCAACCACTTGCTCACATCCGCAAAACCATAACCAGCTCAAACTCTATTCTATTAACATACAAGGCCTTAACACTCCTGAAAAGCTTTCTCTTATGCTATCTACCTTGCATAAATCCAAAGTTCACATTGCCCTAGTACAAGAAACCCACTTCAGGTCAGATAACATTCCAAAACTACAGAATCACCACTTTCCACTGGCTTTTCACACCTCTAACGATGTAGCCAAATCCAAAGGGGTTTCGATATTAATCTCTAGACATTGCCCAATTCAAGACATAACGACTCAATCAGATGCGCAAGGGAGGTTCCTCTTTCTCAAGGGCACGATTCACAAAAAACCCATCACTATTGCGAATATCTACGCACCAAACTCTCATCAAGTAACTTTTTTTAGAGATACACTCAGATTATTAACACTGTTTCAAGCTGGCACCCTTATACTTGGGGGTGATTTTAACGTAGCTCTAAACCCCACTCTGGACTCTTCCAATGGCTCCTCTTCCCTACCTTACAAGGCACTCAGGGCAATTAAAATGGAATTGCATGATCTTTTACTCCATGATACTTGGCGTACCCTTCATACCAATGTCAAGGATTTTACTTTTTTTTCTGCTCCTCACAACAAGCATTCCAGATTAGATAATTTTTTTCTTTCACAACCTGGTCTCTCTTACCTCACTAAAGCCACCATTGAGCCCATGATATTGTCAGATCATAACCCAATTACGATACTGCTCTCATTGCCCGTTACACAGACTGCCTCTTGCACATGGCGGTTGGACGATTCTCTGCTCTCAGACTCTGACGTACTACACCAACTTTCCACCCATATATCTCAATACTTTACTGAAAATGCGACCTCTGACGTGGATCCTGTTACGCTATGGGCCGCACATAAATGTGTCTTAAGAGGACGCCTGATTTCTCTGGCCTCGGCTCGTGCTAAACAACGTAAAGCTTACGTTGACTCCCTGACCCAACGCATACGAGTCCTGGAAAGGAATCATAAAGCCTCGCGTGTGACGGCCACTTTGACTGAACTGAACCAAACTAGAACTGACCTCTTAGAAGTGTTACACAAATCACTGAGACGAAAATATGCATTGACACGGAAGGTTTTCTATGAGTTCAGTAATAAGTCAGGTAAGATGTTAGCCAGAGCATTACAAACCAGGAAAGCTTCCCACACAATCCACATGCTAAAAACTGCAAAGGGGTCCACTGTCACTAAAACTGAAGATATAGCCCAACAATTTGTTCAATACTTCTTGAACCTTTACAACCTTCCCAAATTACCTAACACTTCCTGCCAGTCGGATAGAACTAACCTGATTCAAGCATTTCTACATCAACATTCCCCGACCCCCCTCTCCACTGATGACGCCACTAGTCTTGACTCCCCAATCTCTGTGGATGAGGCGTCACAGGCTTTGAAACAACTGAAACCCGGGAAATGCCCAGGCCCCGATGGGCTCACCACAGGTTACTTCAAGTCCTTCCATGAACCCTTAATGCCCCACTTTATAAATGCATTCAACGCATTTTCCTCCAACCCTGCGACCACTAGAGACCTCTTGGAAGCCCACATTACCCTTATTCCTAAGCCGAACAAAGATGTCACTCTGGTTTCCAACTATAGACCAATCTCGTTGCTTAACGTGGATGTTAAGTTATACGCAAAGATCATAGCAAATTGCCTACAACCCCTTATACCCAAACTGATTAATCTGGACCAGGTGGGTTTTGTCTCTGGCAGAGAAGCCAGAGACAACACCATAAAAGCTATAAACATACACCATTTGATGACCTCCACCTCCACTAAAGGTTTTTTCTTGTCCTTGGATGCGGAGAAGGCGTTCGACAGGGTGGCATGGGACTTCATGGAAGCCACGCTACGTACAGTAGGTATACCGCAATCTCTGATTATTATGATAATGGCTCTGTACTCATCACCTACTGTAAAAATTTGAGTGAATGGTCACCTGTCGAGCGCCTTCTCCGTTTCTAATGGAACACGTCAGGGATGTCCGCTATCACCCCTGTTATTCATAATCACCTTAGAACCCTTTCTCCGTAAGATTAGAGTGAACCCGGATATCGTTGGCATATCTGTTAGACACAAAACCTACAAAGTGGTGGCATATGCCGATGATATCCTTTTATTTCTGTCCAACCCCTTGATCACCATCCCAAACCTCCTTAACGAATTCTCCCTTTTTAAGGAACTGTCCAACCTCCTGATTAATTTAAAAAAATCGCAGGCCCTTAACATTTCCCTTCCTTCTACTTTGGTCGCACATTGTAAGGCCGTTTTCCCCTTCCTATGGGAACCCTTGGCCATAACGTATCTGGGTATCCGGTTGCCTACCAACCTATCCGATTTATACTCTCTTAACTTCTTGCCCACATTAAATAACATCCAGTCCGATCTCTTACAATGGAACCGTGGCACGTTCTCCTGGTTCGGGAGGATTGCTATTCTAAAAATGAATGTGCTTCCCAGAATCCTTTACTTATTGCAAACCATCCCGATCAAAATCCCCCCTTCCTTTCACCTTTCCTTTAAACGAATGTGTAGGACTTTCATTTGGGCTTCCAAATCTCCGAGACTCAACTGGCATAGACTGACGCTACCCAAACTACAGGGTGGTGTGGGTCTACCAGACCTGCAGAAATATCAATGGGCATGTCATATGTCCAGGATTGTTGACTGGCACGTACACGCCACTTGCAAAGATTGGGTTCAACTCGAACAATCGATTACTGACATTCCACTACAACACTTCCCGTGGTTACCCAACTCTCACGCTCCTAAACAGTTGCTTCTCCATCCACTGGTTGGTACCACTCATGTACGCCCGCCTAGCTAACAACCAGTCCAAAATTCTGCACGCCCCGGGTCCCATGACTCCAATGTCTCTCAACCCAGACTTTCCTGCTGGTCTCACTCGACGAAGCTCCTCTCCCGTGGTCCCCAATGTTACTCCTAGGGCTCTGAACTTTTTTTTTTTTTTTCCATAAAGATTTTATTGAGAAAAACAGTTACAAGTCACAGGTAATGGGTCACATAGACAACGCTATACAGAACAACTACTGGTTTAAATGCAAAACATCGAATACCATACATGAAGCAACAAAACAAGAGTCAGCCAAGTACTATGTGTACCCTGCAGGGCATGGAGAAAGGAATAGAATGGTGGGCAGCAGCCCACAGACATCACAATGCACTTTAGGGAGGTGCGGCAAGTCGGGTGAGGCAGGTGTATACCAGAGGACACCTGCAACCCCAAAGGTACTCAGAGAGTAATGAGAAACAAGAAGGGGAAGGATGGGGGAGGAGAAGCCAGGGGGTGAGGGGGGGAAGGGGAAAAGCAGGGGAGCAAGATGGGGGGGGGGACAGAAGAAGAGGGGAGGATGGGGAGGGGATAGGAGGGGAGATAAGAAGGGAGGGGGAGGGGGAGGGGGGGTGGGATGACCCTCGCCCACATTCCACATAGACGGAGTGAGGGGGGCCTCAAGGATAGTCAAGGTTACCTAGGGGGAGGGGATGTGGCGTTTGTAGTCTGGGGTGGTCATAAAGTGAATCCAGCAAGCCCAAGTGAGCGTGAACTTCTCCATCCTCTCCTGGGCTATATGGATCAATTCTTCCATGTCTCTGATCTTAGATATGCCACCTAACCACTCTCGGATAGTCGGAGGGAGGTTCGAGCGCCAGTGTCTAGGGATGCATAGCCTAGCTGCGTTTACCATGTGCATGGCAAGAGATTTATAGTATGTTTTCCTGGAGAGGGAGGTATGGTGCAGCAGGTATTGCGCAGGTGTAAAGTCGAGCGTGTAGGTGGTGACCAAGGAGATTAAGGTGTGAACATCCCTCCAGAAGGGTTGGATGTTGGGACATTCCCACCAAATATGAATCATTGTTCCCACTGCGGAGTTACACCTCCAGCAAACATTGGGGATGGTGGGGGAAAATTTGTGCAGGCGGGAGGGGGTTCTGTACCACCTTGTGAGTATTTTATAA